>PVHX01002811.1:0-157936 GCA_004024805.1 Geosciurus inauris
AAATAAATGAAGGAGAAAAGGAAGACCAGTAGAGCAAAGGAAGGTGAATAGGGGGAAGCAGAAGGAGTGGAAAAGCAGGAGGAATGAGGATTGAAATTAAACCCTTGTGTGTATGATTATGTCAAAAAGAACCCAACTGCTATATATAAATATAACGCTTTAGTAATAATATTTTTAAAAACTTTTAAAGAATACATAAACTATAGGAAAAGTACAGAGATGCTCAAGGATGGGAAATGCCAAAACCATGCTAGTCATACTTCTGGGAAAAAAAAAAAAAACTATAGGATGGGACAGAGCCAGCAGGTCTAAGTCTGTTTTCTATTGTAAATAACACAGTACACAGACTGGAAAAGTTATAATTATAATGAAAAGAAATTTACTGTAGCTCATGGTTTGGTCCCAGTTTGAGGGGCCACATCTGGTGATGACCATCTTGATGGCAGAACACCACAGCAGTGCAAGGCTTCACATAGCAGGAGACAGGGAGTCCCACATGTTCAGCTTCTCTCCCTCTTCTTATAAAACCACCAGTACTCAATTATGGGGATCCAACCTGAAGACCTTAGCTAATTCATTCTAATCACTTCCCAAAGGCTCCAACTCTAAACACCATACTCAGGTTGTTTCTACCCTCTTTATACCTTATCATGGGGATTAAACTCCAACATGAGTTTCAGAGGGAACAAATCATGTTAAAACCAGAGCAAGGTCATTTACTGTCACTTACCTCACCTTCCTTCAGTGTATTCCAATTACCCTCCCATTGGGTTGGACCAAAAGGATGAGGGGTGAAGGAGGCACCCTCCAAAGGGAACCAGAGCTGCCCCAGAGGGCCTGGCCATGTCTCCTGACTGTGATCCTTTCTAAAGAAGCTCCCAGAGGCAGAGATGGGAGGCTGAGACCCCCATCAGCACTGCATCTGGTACCATATGAATAGTGTTAATCCATTTTACAGAAGAGAAAATATTGGCTCTGGGAGGTTAAGTAACCAGGCCAAGGTCATGCAGCTAGTAAGGAACCAAGCCAAGAGCTGGTAAGATGATTCTCCCTGCCACCCTGCCCTAGTAGGGTTAAGGGTGAGGCAAAGACCTCCAGACCTCACTAGAAGAAGACACAGGGAGAGAGGTAGTTGCCAGTGTCTGAAGTTAACAGATTTGCTTCATTGGAAATGTAAACTTTGATAACAAAGCATAACTTGGTCTTCCTTCTAGCAGGCATTGGCTGACATAGGCTCTTTAGTTGGAACAGGTGTATAGAGATGACAAATACTAATAATTCTAAAAATGAAGAATTCTGTCATTACAGAATTCTAAGCTAGGTTCAGGCATTGTGGAGGGTACATTGAAAACATTTGGTGCTGATATCCGCCCCAGTGCCATGAGCTATTATTGTTGACTCCATGTTAGCTGTGTTGGGTGGCCTATCCAAAGTCATGAGCAAGCAGGACTCAACTCAGACTGTGATACACAGGTCCATAGATATACAGGTCCAGTGTCTGTAGTTCCTGTCTGCATGTTAGCTTGACAGCTGTCTGTGGGTCACCAATCATAGGCTGAATCCTGAAGAACAGTGAGAAATCCACCACTGGAAGCTGGGTCAGGTCTAAGGTTAAAGAGAATGTGCAAAGGAGCCTCGTGATGCCGGGCACCCTGGCAAGGGGAGGCATGGTAGGCTGGCCGAACAAGTCTCTTCCTCCAAAAAGACAAATGCTCCATCAAGAACCCATTGCCTACCAATCTGGAAAGCAGTATGGAGATTTCTTAGAAAACTTGGAATGGAACCATCATTTGACCCAGCTATCTCACTCCTTAGTCTCTACCCAAAGGACTTAAAAATAGCATACTACAGTGCTGCAGCCACTTCAATGTTTATAGCAGCACAATTCACAATAGCTAAACTGTGGAACCAACCTAGATGCCCTTCAATAGATGAATGGATAAACAAATTGTAGTATATATTCGCAATGGAATATTACTCAGCATTAAAAGAGAATAAAATTTTGGCATTTGCAGGTAAATGGCTGGAGTTGGAGAACATCATGCTAAGCATAGTAAACCAATTCCAAAAAACCAAAGGCTGAATGTTCTCTCTAATAAGTGGATGCTGATCCATAATGTGGGAGAACATGGGAAGAATGAAGAAACTCTGGTCAAAGGGGAGAGGAGGGAAGGAATGGGACATGGGGGCAGGAAAGATGGTGGAATGCAATGGACAACAATGCCCTAGGTTCATGTATGGCTGCACATATGGTGTAAGTCTATATTGTGTACAACCAGAGAAATGAAAAGTCATGCTCCATTTATGTACAATGAATCAAAATGCATTCTGCTGTCATATAAACCTAATTAGAATAAAATTTATAATTAAAAAAAAGAACCCGCTGCCCACGCCTGCTGCTGGGTACCTCAAATCCCCTGCCCCTTGGCACCGAGGGCAAACATCCATCGGGGCACCCAGCAGGAAGCTACCTGCTATAGGGCCAAAGCACCTTACCCTGGGCTGACTCATGGTGGTTGCCCATCTGCTTCCACCCTCCAGTTTCTCCAGAGAGAGTAGAGCATCAGAAACTTGTATAGACTCTTACCTTCCCTCACCTCATTACTCACTACATTTTCTGCCAAGCCCTGGGAGACATTTAATAAAATCCTTTTCTGTTTCAGCCACAGAGGTTTGTGGTGTTTTCAACAACAACAACAAAAAAAAAAGCTCTCCTCATTCACTCACTCATTCATGTATTTGTTCCTTCAACCAATCTTTCTTGGTCCTCTAGAACCCACAGGGTCAAAGTCATGGATCAGGAGTCTTCCTCCACCATTCATTGCTGTGTGTCCACTGATAAATTTACTGCCCTTTCTGGGCTCAGTTTTATTACCCGTAAAACAAAAATAATTAACCACTGGTACTGCAGAGGATTGTTGTAAAATTTAAATAAGCTGTCATATACTTGGGGCACAGTAAGTATTGTGGAAGTGTTATTCATAAATGCTATTATTATTATTGTTGTCATTGTTGATGCTAACCCTATCACATGGGCCAACAGGCACGCAGGTGCTGGGAAAAGAAATATAACCAGTCCCTTAATCCCAAGGAGCAGCATGTCTAACTGTGAGACAGACAAGACAAAGGACCACAGAGGCAGCCAGTGACAGGTGCAGGGCAGGGGAGAGAGCAAAGGGTGCTCCATGGAGGGATCAATCTGCATTTGAGAAAGACACACTCCAGTGTCCCAGATCAAAATTTGTCTCCCGCTGCTGGTCGCCATTATAATGGACAAATCCATCCCTTTCTTCTGCATTCTTGCAAAATGAAAAATGCATGGCGCTGGGGTGGTGACATTGACATGCTCCCTTTTGGAAAAAAGAATATAGTAGCAGCCGCAGCCAAGGACTGGGAGGTAGGTGGGAATACCTTCAACACCTGAAGAGGGGGCTGGGGCTGAGTGCTTGCCTAGCACATGTGCAGCCCCAGGTTTGATCCTCAACATCACATAAAGGTAAATAAATAAAATAATGGTATTGTGTCCATGTGTACAACTAAAAAAATTTTTTGAAGTGCTATTACTGTAGGAAAAAAAAAACTGAAGAGGGTGAGTGGAAAACTTCAGAGACCCCCACTCAAGTCTGATGTTGCCAAGGAAGTGGATGCACATTCTGGGCTGCCTGCCTCCCCTAGTCCAGAGCCCCACCTCTGGTTCTAAGTTCTGACCAGAAGTGAAGCTAGGCATCCTGGACACTTCACCAGGGAAGGCTGTTTTTTAATGATCACAAAGGCCCCTGACCTGATTAGCAGCATCCCAGGATGCCTGGGGCGAGGAGTATTGGCTTGGATTTCCTGAGAGGGCAGCTTTCCCAGCCAGGAGCCTGGACCTCTGCCCCTCGGACAATGAGTGGTTCCTCCCCCAACCCCGGCCCCCACCCCTGTTCAGGTGTCCCTACTCGCTCTTCTTCCTGCCATCTCCTTTTGCACAGCACTTCCCCAGGTTTCTAATAGTCTGCTGTTCCTACTCTTTCTGAGCCTTGATCTCAAAGTGTGACAACTATCAAAATACTTTTCTGAAGAAATCCAGTTTCCCTAGCAGTTTCTTAGCCTCCACACGACAACAGTAATGATAAGTGATAACAGAGCAGGCATCCTTGAGTCTTCTTAATATCTTTCTAGGTCCCCACCACCCACAGGAGAGAGTTCCAACTAGCTGACCGGGCAGGCAGGGCCTTCCTATTACCTGCTTCCCTCATTCTGGGCTGTAGGAAACAGTAGGTCCCTGATCTTCCCTCACTTTGGGTCCACCAGAGCTTCTTCATCCAGCTAACACTGTCCTTTCTTCCAGCCCCAGCTCAGGTGCCACACCCTCCAGAAAAATGCCCTGGTCTATTTCTCCCTAAACATCCTATCTTCTGTTTTCATAGCACTCTGATCTTGCACATTATAGGTACATCCCACTGTGGCAGGACACACCCAAAACTTTCAGACACCATCAAATGAATACAAACACACCACGCACTTCCCACTGAGAAATGATGGTTTTACTGAACATTGAAGGAATAGCTAAAGCAGAAACAGAATTAAATGCCCTTTATTTGACTTTTGTTCTATCCTTTCCCCATAAACCACCACCCCTCCCACCCAGCCTGCTCATTTTCCCTTCTCTTCCCCACCCAAGTCATTCAGTTCTGCTCTCAGCATTCTCCACCCACTTATCCAGCAGAAGAGACACCCCCCACTGCTCACCTGCACAGCTGGACCTCAGGGAGCACACATGCACACCCTGCACCCAAATTCCGGCATCCCTTGCTGTTCTAGTGGATTTCACCCTTGAGTATGTCCTATGCAAGCTCCAGTAGGATCTGGGTGAATGACACCATAAGCCTCCAGAATTTCTTTGGTTCCTGAGTTTGTTCAGCAAGTGAAAGAAACATGATGTTCATCAACCAGTGTGATCTCTCTCATGGGGGTGTTCTAATAAGAACATAAGATTTCTGACCAGTGAGATAGGATCTTTTCTTTTCCCTTGCATACCCAAATCAGCATCAGAGCTTGGCAGTGAGGGACTGTACCCCAGCAGAGTCAGAGGTAGACACCCAGCACAATATCAGGCTGCCTCTTCCTCCTGCTCCCCAAACTGCTGCTTATGGTGCACAATAAATATGCCCTGAACTCAATAAAATCATGGTCGGTCTATGGGCATCCGTTAACCTGGTGTCTTGAACGCAGGGATTATTGACCTAGAAACTTGTATATTCATGCACTTGAGCAGGCACTTGTTTGGCCAGTAATCAGTGCAGCCCAGCCAGAAGACAGAAGAGGTAATGCATGCTTTTCCAAAGAATCAATACCAAGCCTTCATATATGCAAACACTTGCCTTAGGGACCATCAGTGCCAGAGCATGTTTGAGACCTGGCATTGGACACTGGAGACAGGCGAAATGAGGAAATTGCAGAAGGCACTAGACAGTACCCCACCCCCAACCCCAGCGAGCAGACAGCAAGTAGCAGAGTGCCCCAGAGTGGTCCTTGGAGGAACATGAATAAAGATAAAGCCCAAAGACAACCTGACAGTCTCTCTCATGACAAGCCTTGCAGGCTTGTCAAACACATCTCTCTTCTCCATACACACCCCCCATCCCTGGTGTGAAGGGCCTCTCGTGACACATTTCTTTCAGTCTAGAGGGTGCTTGGGGAGTATGACAGGTGGCAGGATCTAAAAATATCCTCATCTGCCTTCTAAAACACTATGAAAAGGGGCTCAGCAGGGAAGTCCCATACTGAAATGTTATTATTATCAATTACAGTGACGCTTTCAGACAGTACAATCCTTTGTGATATTTCAAAGCACATTGGCATCTGCTCTTTTGTTTGGCTCTTGCCAGATCCCTTTGCAAGACAAGGCTGTGACCCCACCTCTGACAGGGGAGGATTTAGACATGGACTTCAGAGGCTGGCCCTAGGCCACACAAGAAGGAGTGACCTCCACAGCCCTGGTCCCACTGGATGCCACGTGACATGTGGCAGAACCTATGAGCCAGGGAATTAAGAAGGGCAAAAAGAGGGGGACTGAGGCTGATGGTCAGGTACCCCACGCTGTGGGAGCTACTGCTCAGCGCGCAGGAAGATGTCGACCAGCTCCTGCAACAAGGCAGCCTTGCACCTTCCCATGTCTGCCTGAGTGGGGCGGTAATGCATTTGCATCCTGGTATGTTATGATCTCTGAGGGTGACAGCTCACAAAGAGGCAAAAATATGTTCCAAAGGCATTAAGGATATTCACATCATTTTGTTACAGGGCTGGGGACTTCTGGGAATCTGAGGCAGTGTGAAGGCCTCCATTCAAATCCAGTTTTTTTGATCAAGTCAAAAAGATGTCAGGTCTGTTGCTCAGAGTAACAAGCATGAGTTATGAGGGACAAGAAAGGAAAAAAGAGAACACTCTCAATGGAAAGAATGGGTCCTCTCAGAGAGGAGAGGGACATGCCTCTCTTATCCTCCAGTTTAATTGGGGGTCCCAGGGAAGTTTCAAGCAAGAAACCCAGGTCCACCTCTTGACTGATTCACAGTAGGATATGAGGCTATTAAGTCTACACTGCCATAATAACTCCAGGTCACTTTGGCCTATGTTGACCAGTTCTAAGTGGAACCTGTTCTTACAGATTTTATGGTTAGTGAGAATTATCCTTATCTCCCTAACTTCCAGGATCGGGCCTGTGTAAGGATCACAAAAGTGTCCCATCACATCTTGCAGGGCAATTTGTGTTCTTCTCATCAGCATTTGGCATTTCTCAGGGCTGCATTTCTCCTAAGAATAACCAGAAATTTGCTGAGGAATATAATGTATACTGTGGTCTTAAGCCAGGCAGGGCTGCAGGTGTATTGCTTTTCAAAATTGAAAGCATGTGGGGAGTCAGTACTGTGGACACATTTTATAGAATGATTCTCTTAGCCTCATATCCCCACTGCTCTTCTGTCTTTCCCCTATCAATCTGACCCAGTCATATGTTTCTGGGAATGTATCCATAGCATGCCAAAAAGAAGGTGGTCTTAAGCTTCAGCGATAATCAGGATTCATATCCTGACCCCACTCTCTTCACTCACCACCTCATCTGGAAAGTTACCTACCTTCTCTCATTTCCTACTCCTTTGTATGTAAAACAGAAACTCAAATGGGCTGTGTTGGACCAGCACAGTCTCTGTATGACCTGTGCTATAAACACAAGAACCATAGTCACAACAATGCTTGTCACAGATCTACCTAAAGAGAAGAAAAAAAAATTTTAATGGTGAGGGAAAAAAAGAAAGTGGGGAAGACTTAGTTCTAGAAAGTAAAGAGTTTACTTAACAAAGGATCTTTTTAGCATCACTTCCTTAACAACACTGAGCCTCAAAGCCTGGGAATCCTGTACCTGTCCTGTCACCTGTGTAAATACAGACCCATAAGGAAGGAAGGAAGGGGAGGATGCAGGGAATCCAGCCATTCCAGCTGTGGAGATCAGAGGTTCAAGACCCAGGAAACTACACCACTGACCCCACAAATTCATCAGTGAGGAGACCTAGGCCCCAAACAGACAACCCCATACCCTTTGGACCCCATAAGGGGCATCAAATCTGTGATTCCAAGTCTCTTCCAGAGACCTTGCTATCTGACTAGAGCTTAAAACCACAACCAAAGAATAAAAAGCTGGTGGTTAAGCCTTCATAATAGCAGATATTATATCTATATCATTCTGTGAAGCATTGCTTTCCATTTAGGTCTGAGTAGTGTTCTAGAATATATTTCCTTCATTGTGATTCCAAGTGACTCTGTAGTTACAACATGTAAAATGATAGCAATTGATAGGTTGTTCCCAGAAATGTATCACACACAGTAAAACAATGCCAGGATGAAATCATTGTCTTCCAATGCTTCAGTAGATAAGCAGTTAATTCCAATAATGGTTTTATTTTCTCAACAAACTATGGAATCAACATCAAGCAGTTAAGTTCATTCTGTAGAAGGTGAAACATTATTATGACTACCATTATGAATGCAGTTTAAAAGTTCAACACTAAAGATACAATTATTGTTATGCAATGACTACATAAATAAAAATTTTGTTGAAACAGCTTGAGGTAAAAACAATATACTCACTAAATTCAAAAACACATGTAGAAAAAGATACTTGGAATGGATTTTGTGGTGTACATAAAATTGATAATTATGTTCAAACAAGCTGTGCTATTCTATTGAAATAGAAATTGCAATTTTCACATGTTTAAATCCTTTTATGTACACATAAACTAAACTTCAAATGTCTATGATGAAACTGAAGTGAAATAAAAAAAATCAATCACCCAAGTGATTGAATGTGATTCTGTGAATTGTATATTTGATCTTTGTCCCAGTTCCTGTCATAAAACTACTAAAATCCCTGAAATCTCTGAAGTGATAGTGTCTCTTTGTGTGCTAATGACTTGACTGATGACTGGCAAGCCCTAGCTTCAGGATGGGGGCTGGTCATTGAGACCTGAGAGACCAAAGTGCAATTAGAGGGTTGGGACTTTCAACCCCACATTCCAAACTCCAGAGAAGAGAGAGGCACTGAGGTTAAGTTGATCACCAATGGACAATAATGTAATCAATCATTCCTATTTAATTAAGTCTCCATTAAAAAATAATAAAAGGACAGGTTTCAGAGAGCTTCTAGGAAGCTGAACACATGGAAGTTCCTGGAAGATGGCACTGTCACGCAGAAGGCAGACTTTTAGAAGGAAGACTTTTTTACCACTGTCACTTGGGTACCACCAAAGCTGGGGAGGCAGGTTGGTGAGGGAAAACAGGTTTATTTGCAAGACTGTTTGAGTTTATTCAAAGTCTTTGAGGAAGATAGAGAAATTTCCGTATCAAATCTCCATCTTTGGGGGGCTCCAGGATACAAAGAGTTTTATGAGAGAGGAAAAAGAGTGTAGTGGGACAAAGGCAGGAAATTCACTTCACCAAACTCGCCAGCTTCCAAGTGCATCGCTGCCTCTTGCCTCATCTCCTGAATTTCCATTTCCTCTTCATTGCATTCAAGGGAACCTTGACCATCTGCATTTTCTTTTTAGGTTAACATGTTACTTTTTGAGCTGAGGAGAGGAGAGGCATTGCAGAGGGCTTCCTTTAGAATTTAGAATATCATGAGAAAGAGATGTTAAAGATGGGGAGTAGATTAGGGAAGAGGTGGGAGGGGAGGATAAAGTACTTTAAGGAGAACATTTTCCAAGGGAATTAGAGGAAATAATTTTGTTAAAAAATAAAAATAAGTCATCATACTACAGTGATACTTGCATACCCATGTTTAAAGCCATACAATTCACAAAAGTCAAACTATGGGACCAGCCTAGGTGTCCATCAACAGATGAATGGATAAAGAAAATGCAGTATATATACAAAATAGAGTTTTATTCAACCATAAAGAAAAATGAGATTATGTCATTTGCAGGAAAATGGAAGGAACTAGAGACCATTATATTAAGTGAAGTAAGTCAAAACTCCAAAGGTCAAGGGTCATGTGTTTTCTCTCATATGTGGAAGAGAGAGGAAAAAGGAAAAGAAAGCTGTGTGAATAACATGGAAATGAAAAGATCAGTAAAGGAAAGAGACCCAAGGGTGGAAGGACTGGAGGAGAGAAGTGCTGAGGTGTGATATTAGCCAAATTATATTGTTTTATTTTGTGCATGTAAAACTATAATGCACCAATAAAAAAAAAACTGGGGAAAAGAAGAAGTAAGGAAAGAAAGAGAAAGGAATGAAGGAATGAAGGAATGAAGGAAGGAAGGAAGGAAGGGAGGGAGGGAGGAAGGGAGGGAGGGAGGGAGGAAGGGAGGGAGGGAAGGAAAAGTTAGTTCTCCCTACTTCTTCTCTGTTATAACACACCTGCAGAGGGCATAAAATTTCCACATCCCTTCCCCCATACCTCGCCTTATGCATTTCTTTATTTGTATCCTTTAAAATAGCCTTTATGCCAGACTCTATGGTATATACCTGTAATCCCAGCAATTCAGGAGGCTGAAGCAGAAGAATCACAAGCTCAAGACCAGCCTCTGTCATTTAGTGAGACCCTGTCTCAAAAACTAAATAAGAGTGGGGATTTGGCTCAATGATAAGGTGACCCCTGAGACCCCTGGGATCCCTGTACATATGTGTCTATCTATCTATCTATCTATCTATCTATCTATCTATCTATCTATCTATCTATTTATCTATCTATGTGTGTGTGTAAACAAAATATAAATCCTTATGTAAAGTATATATTTGATATATAATATATAAATACATATATAAATTCTTTATAATAAGGAGGTAAATGTAAATAGGGTGTCCTTGAGTTCTGTGAAGCACTCAAGCATATTAATCAAACCTGGGGAGGGAGTCACAGAACCCCAATTTATAGTCCAAGTATCTCTCAGCTGGATCTGAGTGGGGACCACCTTGGGGACTGAACCCTCAATCTGCAGGATCTGAAGTGACTTCCAGCTAGATAGTCATAACTGAATTAAATTAAAGGATACCAAACTGGTGTCCACTGCAGAATTGATACCAATAGCTCAGTACTTGTCCCCAATGCCAATGCAATAACAAGGACGGGATTTTGAGAAAAAGGAAAAAGTTTTATTGCTTTGCTAGCAAAGGAGAAAGGCAGTGAACTCACCTCATAGAGGCTGCATTCTAACTCCTAGAGGGAACAGAGAGCTTTAAAACGGGACAAGGGCTGTTTTCAAGATATTATCAGTAGATATAATTAATGTTCAACTTAATCCTTACGAAAGCTACTTTCCCATTTCCAGGTCTTGAATTTGTCTGCTCAGGTGGGCAATAAATGGAAGGATAGATAACTCCGCTTAGGACAGGAAGCATGTGCATCTTGTTTTCCCAGCAGTTAGGCAGGGGAAGAGGGAGAAAAGGAAGAAAAATGTGTTCATTTTAAAATAAGCCACCAGTGGTCAAGCAGCAAGGTTTCTATTCAAACCATAAGTGGACTCCTACTACATGATAGGGACCCATTACAGAATTGCTGTCCACACCTTTGGGGGTGACAGAAGTCTGGTGTCGATTGTTAGTGTGAGAGCAGAGAGAAAATGGGCAGTTAGTTTTTCCAATGCATTATGTTTTTTTCTTTTTTGTCTGTTATCAAGCTAATATTAGAAATATTGGTCGGGGGGAATGTTTGTATCTTCAAAGAATTAGCTTATAAACCAACCTAAATGGCTGACAATGGAATCAGAACATTTTGTAAATGAGTCCCTGAAATACAAGTTACATTTAGAGTGAAAGCAATTGAAAATCATCAACCAAATACGCACACACGAACTGCTTCTGAAGCTTTTAACAAAATATAGTTCTCGAAAATGAACAGGAAGCTATTAAAATTTATTCACTCCAAAAGTGACCTGAACAAATTATGCAATGAAAGCTTAAACTGTGTACAAATTTCTATTCTGAAACTTGATAATTGTGTTTGGGAATATCTCAACAGGTAGAGAGACCCTTTGGATAGAGCTGCATTCTTAACTGATAAATTTATGTTCTGAACTGGAAAGAAATAAAAGTCAGAAGACCCATGACTTTGCAATATCTGAAGTTAGCAAAACTTTCAATGGAATCATAAATTGAGACTACATATTTAATATATTTCATCATGTAAAATTTTTGTTAAACAATATACTCGCCAGGTGCAGTGGCTCAAGCCTATAATCCCAGCACTTAGGGAGGCTGAGACAGAATTGTGAGTTCAAAGCCAGCCTCAGCAATGGTGAGGCGCTAAGCAACTCAGTGAGACCCTGTCTCTACATAAAACACAAAATAGGGCTGGGGATGTGGCTCAGTGGTCAAGAACCCCTGAGTTCAATCCCCAGCACCAAAAATAAAAATTAAAAATTAAAAAAAAACACAATATACTCTGATGGAAGACCATAAATAATTCCTATAGATATATTTGAACTGACATATTAACATCAAAAATAAAGGTGACAGTATCTTGCAGTTTGTATTAAATGTGGTACCTTATTGCCTATAAAGGGAATCTTCTCAATTAAAACATTGTGTTCTACAGAAAGACTCTTGAAAGTTATTTCAGTTTTATTCTACATAAAATAAAATTTTGAGAAAATGATGCACACTATTTTGTAAGAATATATATATATCATATATATGTATCCAGATTATATATATAAAACAGATTATATATATGTGTGTGTATATATATGTGTGTGTGTGTATATATATATGTATATCTCCACATTGAAAAAAGTAACATTCCTCATAAAAATACCAAGAAAATAGTATTAGAAAAAGATATAGTTAAAATCCAGATGAATAAGGAGAAAAATTTTACATCAAATTTGAGATCTAGCAATAATTAAAAACATTTAAGGTGAAGTAATAATTAGGCAATAATTAATAATACTTGGTATGTTATCAAAAAGTTTTTAAAGAATGTATTCTATTTTATTTATTTCAAAACACTCTTAGATTTGCATGTTTACAATGTATTATAAAGACCATCAACTAATTCATACTGTTCTTTTAAGATGTTGTATGTAGAATAAGCATAATTGATCTGCATAGTAGGTGATCTGAGACATCTGTGACACTGTGAATAAAGCCATTACCAGTCTCTAGTGCTATTGCTCTTCTTATAACAATGGTTTATGAGGTGACTGGATGCCTAGAAGAACACTATGTCCTATTTGTTCACCATTTACTGAGTACATACTATCTGCCAGAATAGTATGACAAATATTAGACACCAGTTGTCATGGTTCTCAGTTTATAAGGAGGGAAATGAAATTCAGAAGGCCAAGTTTCCATGTCAGGACCAATTGAGCAGATGATGAGGTCTATCTATGATGACTATGCTGCCCTCCCACCAGCCCAGACTGTTTAAGTTGTACAGTGTCTCATATAATCTTATGTCTTTTTTATGTTTCCTACCTCTTTTTCCAGTGCTGGGGGTTGAACCCAGGGCTTCATGTAGCAGCTGCTCTACCACTGAACTACATAGGCAGGCCCCTATTACTTACTCTTAACTCCTTGGTTGTAGATAACTTTTTCCAAAATGAAAATACTGCTTTTCTTTTTACAATCACACATATTACTCCTTGGCAAGTGGAACTCTGCTGTCTTCAATACAGCTGTGACTGGAAGAGATCTAAGCACATTATATGTTGTAAAGATTAGTCAACTCATTGCTAAGTGACTTTTGTTGCACTGACCACCACCAACGCAAAGTATAGGAGACAATGGCCAAGAAATGGACAGGAGAAGAGAGATGACCACGAGCTGAGTTTCTCAGGCCTTCATTGAGGAACAAAGTTTGTTATAAGCTCTGGAAACCTGTATTCTGGCAACTGCAAGTCACCACCCGACGTGTGGACTCCACCACACAGAAACACTGAGGGTTTTATGAGCATGCACGGATCTACTAGGGAACAGTGGGGAATGGGGAATAAAACCATAACCTAAATTAACCAAGACTATTTCTTTAAGATGTAAATTTCATGGTCTACCACTTTCATATGTTATTCTTATCTTCCATAGGAAGGTAAGTGTAGTTAATTAAGAAACTGATTGACATCAAATGAGAATATTTACAAGAAGGTATTGATTATTACATTCTTCACAAATACATCAACTTGGCTCAGAATGTTACATGAAATTTTAATTTCATAATGAGGATTACACAAATTGTGTTTTCAAAAGATCAAACATAGTAGAGGGGGTCTTATGTGAGTCATGCCCTGCAGTCTCCCTGGCTACAATACCTCACACAACACCATCTTCTCTACCCCTTAACTAGCACTGACCACCCCCAGCAGGTACTGAGCTCAGCTTTTCACACATTTTGGGTATTATTTTCCTGTTCCTATAGACAAACTCAACCAAGACAGGTTAAATAATTTCCACAAGGTCACACAGCCTATAAAGGATATGGTAGAGTTTGAACTCAAGAGTTTTCTGGCTCCAAGCCATCTGGGCCTTCCTCTGTAAACTACCCCAGGAATAGAAGTCCCCTGAGGGCTTCACACAGAGATTGCCAGGAAAATCACTATTCTCTCCACACAGATCATTTTGTTTACTTGTTTAATTTTTAATTGTAAAATACATGACATAAAATTTACCATCAACCATTTTTAAATGTACAGTTAAGTGGTATTAAATACTTTCATGAAATTACTATTACCACCATCCTTCCCCATCATTTTTCATCTTGCAAAGCTGAAACTTTGTACTCATTAAGCAATAACTCCTCACTCCCAATCCCCTCCCAGCCTCTGGCAAGCACCCTAGATTCTTTCTGCCTCTATTATTTTAAGGACTCTAACTTTCTTATAGAAGTGGAATCATACAGTGCTTATCTTTTTGTAACTTGACATAATGTCCTCAAGATTCATCCATGTTGTAGCATATGTCAGAACTTCCTTTTTCAAAATATACTCAATAATATTTCATTGTATATATATATACTGTTATTTTGTTTGTGCATTTATCCATTGTAGCCACTGGGGTTGCCTCTACCTTTTGGCTACTGTAATTAACATTGTTATGAAATGTGTATGTAGATATTTCTTTGAGACTCTGCTTTCAATTCTTTGGGGTACACACCCTTAGTGTGGAATCGCCATATCACACAGTGTAAGAGTGTGTGTGTGTGTGTGTGTACATGTGCACACGTGTGTGCATGTCCTTATATTAAGGATATATGGATATATATCATATATGCATATATGCTTTATATATATTAAAAAACTGTCATACTGTTTTCCATTGTAACTGCACCATTTTACATTACCACCAACAGTCAACAGTGCATAGAGATGGAATTTCTCCACATCTTACCAACACTTGCTATTCTGATTTTTCTTTTTTTTGGGGGGGGGGGGGTACCGGGAATTGAACTCAGGGCACTTAACCACTGAGCCACATCCCCAGCCCTATTTTGTGTTTTATTTAGAGACAGGGTCTCACTGAGTTGCTTAGCAAGCCTCACCATTTCTGAGGCTGACTTTGAACTCATGATTCTCCTGTCTCAGCCTCCCAAAGTGCTGGGATTACAGGCTTGCACCACTGTGCCCAGCAACTATTCTAATGTTTTAGTAGAAGCCATCCAGATGGGTGTAAGGTGACCATTTGGGTTTTCATTTGTATCTTTAGTGCTTAGTGATCTTGAACATCTTTTCATGTTTCTTGCCATTTGTACATTTTCTTTGGCAAAATGTCTATTCAAGTCCGTTGCTTATTTTTAATCAAGTTATTTGTTCGGTTGGTTTGTTTTTGTTGTTGTTAAGTGATAGGAGTTCTTTACATATCTAGATATTAACTCCATATCAGTCATTAGGATTGGCAAATATTTACTCCCATTCTATTGGTTACCTTTTCTTGACCTTTGATGCACTGGTTTTTATTTTGTTGTAGTCTAATTTATCTGTTTTTACCTTTGTTATCTGTGCTTGGTGTGGAATCCCAGAAACCACTGCCAAATCCAATGTCATGAAGTTTTGAATTTTGTTACTGTTTCCTTCTTAAGGTTTTACAGTTTTAGCTCTTACATTTAGATCCTTGATCTACTCAGTCCATTTTGTATATAGTATAACAGTCGAACTTCATTCATTTACATATGGATATCCATTTTGTTTCCCAGCACCATTTGTTGAAAGGCCATTTTTTTCCTAATTGGTGGTCTTAGCACCATTGTTAAAAATCATTTGATCTTTCATGCAAGGCCTTATTTCTGGGCTCTCTATTCTATTCCATTGGTCTCCAGGTCTGCTTTTAAGTTAGTATCACACTGATTACTAGAGCTTTGTAATAAGGTTTGAAATCAGGAATTGTTAGTCCTTGAACTTTTTCCTTTTTAGAAAAGGATTATTTTGTCTGTTCAAGTTCTCTCAAGATTCCCTATGAATTTAAGAATGCATTATTACCCTATATACATGTATGTTTACACTACTGGAGTGACTGCATCATGTACAGCCTGAGGAATGAGAAGTTGTGCTCCATTACAATATGTCAAAATGCACTCTACTGTCATGTACAACTAATAAGAACAAATAAAAACAAAATTTAAAAAAGAAAAAAATGAAGTTTTCTATTTCTTCTCTACAAAAAAATAAAAAGTTATTGTAATTTTGATAGGATTTCATTGAATCTGTGGATCACTTTGGGTAATACTAACAATATTAAGTCTTCAGGTTCATGAACATGAGATATTTTTATATTTTTTACTTTCTTTCTTTCAAGAATATTTTATACTTTTCAGTACTTTGCTTCCTGGATAAGCTTTAGTTCTAAGTGTTTATTTCTTTTTGAATGCTATTGAAAATGGAATTGTTGTCTTAACTTCCTATAAATTATTCATTGTCATATAGAAAAACAACAGATTTTTTGTGCATCAGTTTCATTTCCCAAAACTTTGCTGAACTCATTTATTAGTTCTCACAGTTTTCTTAGTTTTGGGGCTTTTCAACATAAATTATGTCATCTGAAAACAGAGAAAATGTTTCTTTTCTTTTTCCAATTTAGATGCCTTGTATTTCTTTTTCTTCCTTAATTTTTTAACTGTCCCTGTGTTGGATGGAAATAGTGAAAACTGACATTCTTTTCTTGCTCTGGATTGAAAAGAAGAAAAGCTCTCCGTCTTTTACCATTGATTATAATGTTAACTATGGCCTTTTCATATGTTGCCTTTATTGTGATGAGGTAACTTCCTTTTATACACACACATCTTTTATTCTGTAGCTTACAGAAGTGATTTGAAAGTAACTTTAGCAAACACTGACATAACACCCTCGATGACCCTGGCACTATGCTGTTCCAGGTGACATGCTTCAAGGAAGCATAAAGACATAGTCTTGGACTTCAAGAAAATTGCCTTTGTGGAGAAAATAAAGCTACAAAAAGAAAAGTTGTAACAGTGTAAATGCACAGAATAAAGGAGAGCTAGCATGGTAGTCATTCTGAGGGAAATGATTTAGGGTCTGATAAACAGGATGTCTTCCTGGAAGAGGAGGAACGTGAGCAGACAGGCAGAGAAGTCAGGAGAGGGCCCTCTACAAACACTGTTGGGAAGCCCTGCCTTAGTTCATTCTGGAATTTGCTCACTGGCCATACATCACACAACCTTGTTGATGATCACATATAAAATAACATGTCTCTATCTTGTCTCTCTCCAACCTTCCCCTGCTTCATAACATGAGTCACCATCTTTTTTTATTTTTATTTTTTATTTTTGGTGACAGGGATTGAACTCAGGGGTACTTTGACCACTGAGCCACATCCCCACACCCTATTTTGTGTTTTATGTAGAGACAGGGTCTCACTGAGTTGCTTAGTGCCTCACTGTTGCTGAGGCTGGCTTTGAACTCGCGATTCTCCTGTCTCAGCCTCCCAAAGTGCTGGGATTACAGGCGTGCGCCACCGCTCCCGGCTCATGAGTCACTATCTTAAATCTTGCTCTCCGCCTATCTAGTTGCTGTAGATCACCCCATGGTAGATTGTAAGCTCTATGAAAACAATGACTTTTGTCTTTCTTGTTGACTTTTAAACTCCCAGCTTCTAGAACAGCGTACATGTTCAGGATATATCTATTGAATGAGTAAGTCAATGAGTCAATGACAAGGCCCTGGAGTCATAGCATACATATGTGTTGGAGACAAGTCAGAGGGCATGTGGGGATGAGGCCATATTTCCAGTGTAGCACTGGAAACAAGGTCTTGAAACACCAATTTTTGGAAGTACTTTTAGCATAAAGTGATATAAAAGAAAGTAGCCCCTACCTTCCAAACAAACCAACAAGCTAAACTTATGACAATTGTCTGGAAATTGCCTAGAGTGTTTGACAAATATCATCTCCAGATGTGAAGGTTGTGGGTGATTTTTTAAAAAATCTGTTGGCCATACTTTTCAATATTTTGGAGAGTCTCTATAATTAATGTCTATCACTTCATAATAGAAAACATTTTTTAATTACAAAAGGCCAGGAAAGTCAATATAGCAGTAGTATGTAGAATGGATAGGAGGACAGAAACTAAAGATGGAAAACCCAATTTTGCAGAACATTAGTCAAAGAAAAAATTTAATCTATATAGACATACTTAATTGCCTTGTCTTCAAAACCCTACCTCTCAAAAGGTATAAGGACAGCAATAGCATTGTCAGGTACAACACTTTTACTGTGAGAAGTACATTGAGGATGTGCTATATGATATATATGCAAGTATGTGCATGTATCTATGCAAACATGTATGTGTGTAAATGGGCGACATAGGATATATACGTATATATGTATGTGGCATAAATAGTACATACATATATTCTATTATCTCATATATATGTGTGTAAACATATGTACATGTATTATATGTATATATATATATATATATATCTGCACACACACACACACACACATGCAGTCAGTCCTGCACACTCATGGTTTCTGCATCTTTGGATTCACTCAACCATGGATCAAAAATATTTGGGGAAAAGTATGTTTGTACTAAGAATGTACAGACTTTTCCTTGTCACTATTCATTGAACAATAAAATACAGCAACTATTTATGTGACATTCACATTGTATAATAAGTGATCTACAGGTGATTTGAAGTATATAGGGAATATAGGCTATACTCAAATTCTGCACCATTTTAAAAAAAACAAGCATTATCCAAGAGAATATTCTAAATTACCATTTCAGACACATTTTTAAATTAACTGGTACTGGAAAATTAACCACCAAAGATTGATGTGACAAGTTATTAGGAAAAATGGTTCAATTACCCTGAAATTTGGTTGGCTCTTCCCATCCTGATCTGGGCAGGGGGTGGACATGGCTGATTTATCAACCCCACAGTCTAAAGATTTCAGCATTTCAGACGGTGTCTACTTGAAGCCTTATTAGAAATTAAAACAAGCGTCTTTAAGATCATGAGAGATGCTCATGGAGAAATGCTCATGGGTTGAGTGACAGTGTTGGTTCTGACACTTGGTTTCTGCTGTCCTTCTACCATAGGAATATATATTTGCAGAGAGCAGCCTGCAATCAATGAATGGGGAACATCTCCTGGAGGGAATGAGGATGAAAGGGGTGCAGAAACTGCAAGAGGCACAAGCAGAGGTAGGAAATGAGCAGCAAAGACTTGTTCAAGGGCAGAAGGAAACTAAGTACACAGAGTAGAGAGCAGAAGCAGAGGCAGAAAAGTTCGAAGTAGAGAAGGTTGTGGGAGAAAGACACACAAAGGAGAGAATGATGGAAAAAGATGTAAGGGGGAAGCTGGACCACAAGTTAAGTGGAAGAGTGTGCTAGCGTGTGTGTGTGTGTGTGTGCGCGCACGCATGCGTGCCCTGTCTGCCCTCCTGTGATCCCCAAGGCAGGGCTCCCAAGGATGCCCAGATCTAATGGTTAAGTGTACCTAGGAACATTGGTCAAATGTCTGGGCTATTCCTGCTGGTAGCCAGTAGAACATCCCAGCTCCCATAGGCCTGGTCCAGGATGAAAAATGCCAAAGGGCTCCTCCAGTGTGCCTCCTGATGAGTACCCTACTACTCCCTGTCATCTGAAATTAGAAACACCACTTCTCATTAGCCACCCCTCACCCCTGCACCAGATCCCAGCAGGCACTTAGAACCAAACCTCTAAATGAAACTGTCAAAGCCACTGAATCCCATGAAACTGCTGCTGGCAAGAGCAAACCTGGCAATCTGTGGGGGTCAGCCTGAGGGGACGGAAAGGGATGATGGAGCTGGCTGCATCCTCTTCTCTGAGGCCTCAGCCTCTGGCCGCAAGCCTTCTCCATGGGAGCCCCTTCTGCTCACCCTTTGGGCCTAGCCAGAAGGGACTCCCATGGTAACAATGACTGCAGTTGCCAGCCTCAGGACATAGCCTTACTCTTTCATAGACTGTCTGGTTGTATTTTCATGAATAGCCCCTTCCTTATAAACTTGATACAAAGTGCTGGTTTTGAGAGTGACTTCTGCTTCCTGCAGAGACTCTGATGTCTCACAGTAGGAGTTTGTTTGCTAAGAATCATCATAACACTTACACTTGATTGGTAGCACATACCTTCCCAGAGGAGATCAGCTACAGCATGAACAAGCACTTCTTAGAGACAGGGTCGATCCACTTGACCCTGTTCCTACTCTGTGACAAATTGCACCCACCACGGTCAAGCGTTCCTGGACGCTAACACAAACTCACATCTGATCCCACATTTTATTGTCCCTAGACTAACTGGCCTGTTCAGTGTGCCTTGGCTTCGAGAAAACAACAAAGGTCTCATGAGAACATTCACTTCCACCTCCTTCCTGGATTGTGCTTTATTGATAAAAACCTTTATGTACTGTCACTGATTTTCTTTCTTTAGGGGGAAGGGAGTATTGGGATTGAATCCAACAGTGCGATACCACTGAACTACATCCCTGCAGCTACTTTTTTTTTAAGTTCCAAAGTCTCACTAAGTTACTGAGGCTGGCCTAGAACTTCCGATCCTCCAGCCTCAGCCTTCTGAATCTCTGGAATTACAGCTGTGCAACGGCACTCCTGACTCCTCTTACTGATTTCCTAAACCTGTTTGTTTATTTGTTACATGTAGGACATCAAATGTTCTCTGGACAGGAATTAACCCTATCACAAAGTGAGAAGCAAGGTCAAATAGACACATCAACCCATGAAATAGGATGGAGAGCCCAAAAATAAACTTGTACATTCATGGTCTTTAATTTTCTACAAACATGCCAAGAATACACAGTGGAATAAGGACAGTCTTTTCAATAAATGTCGGTGGGGAAACTGGATTTCCACATGCAAAGAATGAAGTTCGATCCTTCTCTCACATCATAGACAGGAATCAACTCAAGATGGATCAAAGACTTGAAACTACAAAATTCCTATAAGAAAACAGAGGAAAGCTATCCAACATAATAGTCTGGGCAATGATTTCTTGGATAGAACTCCAAAGCACAGACAATGAAAGCAAAAATAGACAAATGGAATTGCATCCAACTGAAAAGCTTCTGCACAGCCAAGGAAACAACAGAGTGAACAGACAATCCACAGAATGGGAGAAAATATATGCAAATCACACATCAGATAAAGGGCTCATACCCAAAATATGGAATTCAACTAACCAATAACAAGGAAAAAAATGACCCTATTTAAAAATGGGCATGAGACCTACATAGACATTGCCCGACATACCAATGATCAACTGATATATGAAAAAAATGTTCAACACCACTAATCATCAGGGAAATGCAAATTAAAACCACAATGAACTATTACCTCACACCTGTTAGACTATCTACTATCAAAAAGGTTGAAAATATGAGTTGGTGAGAATTCAGAGAAAAGGGAACCTTGTTATATTGCTGAGGGTAATATGAATGAATACAGCCATTTTGGAGAACAATAAGGTGGTTCTGTAGTGAGATCTATTTAAAAAGAAACTTCAATTTTTTTCTCTCTATCCCCAGCCATTTCTTGCTAACCTGTTTATTAAGCTATTTTCTCCATACCAACTTCCCACAGTCAATCATCTCATGCCGAGAATAGAAGCTGGACATGCCCCAAAAGCCTGGCCTGGAGCCAGGAGGATGGCAACAAAAGTCAGAGAACTGGAATTGTAACCAGTCTGGCTATATCTACATTCCTGACCTTGAATTCCTATAACTATAACATTTCTGTAGGATAGGGGAAGACAGATTAGCAGTTTTCCCAGTTTGAGCCAAACTGTGATTAAATTCATTTTTCCTTTTTAAATCATGTTCTGTTACTTTTGATTCAAGCAATTAACTGAATCTTGCCCATCGGAACCCCAACAGCCATTGGCCTGGGTTCTGGTAACAATTCCTAAAAAACTAAAAAAAGAATTATCATATGGTCCAGCCATCCCATTTTGGGGTATTTTCCAAAGGAATTGAAATCAATACTCTGAAGTCATGTGTACATTCCCATGTTCACTGAAACATTATTCATAATAGCCAAGATATGGAATCAACTTATGTGTCCCTTGGCAGATGAGCAGATTTTTTTAAATGTGCTGTACACAATGGAATACTATTCAGTCTTTTTAAATGACAAAATTCCATCATTTGCAACAACATGAAATAATCTAGAAGACATTATGTTAAGTGAAATAAGCCAGAAATAAACAGAAGAACAAATCTCACATGATCTCACCTACATGAGGAACTAAGTGTCAACAACCTCAGAGAGAGTATGATGATGGCTACCAGGGGTTGAGGGAGGAAGTGGGAGCCAAGTGGGGAAAAGAAAGAAGTTGGTTGAAGGGTACAGTTTCAGTTAGATAGAAAAACTAAGTTCTGGTGACATATTGCACAGCATAGTGGCTATAGTTAAAAATAATGTTTTGGGGCTGGGGCTCTGGCTCAGCGGTAGAGCACTTGCCTAGCAAGTGCAGGTACTGGGTTCGATCTTCAGCATCACATAGAAATAAATAAATTAAATAAAGGCATTGTGTTCATCAATGACTTAAAGTATTTTTAAAAAAAAAGAATGTTTTGAGGGCTGGGGAAATAGCTCAGTGGTAGAGCACTTGCCTAGAATGTGCAAGGCATTGGGTTCAGTTCTCAGCACCACATATAAATAAATAACATAAAGTTCTATCAACAACTACAAAATATTTTTTAAAAAAGAATAATGTATTGAATTTCAAAATTACTATAAGTGAATTTTAAATGTTCTCATCACAAAGAAATGATTTTTATGTGAGTCAGTGGATTTATTAATTAGCTTGACTTGCTCACTCCAAAATGTATACATTCATCAAAACATCACCTTGTATCATACATAGATATAATTATCATTTGTCAATTAATACTGTTTAACAAAATAAAATTTTAAAGAAGAAAGGACAGAAAGGGAACCTTATAAATTGAAATCGAATCATAGGTAACTGCAGTAGAGAGAAAATGTACTCGTAGTGTTATAGGGGCCTAAAGTTACAGTCCAGAAAGAAGAAATGAGCCCAAGGTTGAGTTTGGAGGGGGATAAAAATGGCAAGTGTTCCGCACAGCTATGTGAAGATGACATGATAGGAACTTTCATTACATCCTCCCTTCTAGGAATCCAGGCAATGTAGAATGTAGTGCATGGACTGGATTTGACCCACGAACTTTTTTTTAAAACTTGAAACAGAATTTGTAAGTGTATGAAACAGACTAAATCTGCCTCGCTCCCATCTAAAATTGGGAATGGCTTCTTCATGCAGAGTGGAGACTTGGAAGGATGCAATCCCCTCCCAACTCTTTCTCCAATATATTCCTCCATCTCTAACATCCTCTTTGGTATTCCTATTTTTTTCTTTTATTAGTGCATCATAGTTATATATAATAGTTGGATTCATTCTGACAAAATTGTACATGCATAGAATTTAATTTACTCCATTTCAATAGCTGGTGTTCTCCCTTTCCCTTCTCCTCCTCCCTCCTATACTCTATTTATCTTCCTTTTCATTAGTATGCTTACTTATTTATTTTTGATTGGAGTTTGTTGATATACATAAAGATGGAATTCACAGTGGTATATTTATACATGCACATAGCATAATTTTGTCAAATTCATCCCACATTTCCTCCCCTTTCCCATCACTCCACCCTCCCTCTCAATCTTCTTCCACTCCACTGATCTTCCCTCTATCTTTATGATATCCAACACACCCCATCCTTTTCCCTTATGTTGCTCCAGCTCTTTTGGTATTAATAAGTCTAAAGAAAGCCTTCTGTAATACCTTCTCCTCTCAGTTAAAAAGATAACATGTTTTTCTAAAGGGGAAATATAAGAGGCTGGCCTCAGAAAGTCTAAGCTCCTTTTGATACCATAAGGAGGCTCCAGGGATTATGAAACACCTGTGAAACTTCTTTCTAGTGGGGACTGGGAAGGAGGCAGAACTTGTGGCACTCTTTTGTCCTAACACACCTCCTCTCCTCATAAAAGCTTTCTTTGGTCCAGAGCTTTATAGAGATGGAACTTTTGAAACATGAAGTTTCTTTTATCTTTCTTTAGAGTTGACTTTGAATAAAGTCTATTTTCCTACCGATTTGACTCCTATTATTTCTGGAGCAGGGAGTATTATGGCCCAGCCTCTTTCCTCCCTGAGCAAGATCTTGTGCTACAGGGTAACAAGAATGTCAGTGATTTTGGGGACGGCACATACTTCTCAGTTGGCCATAGTCATCACTCATTCTTGTTTCCTTCCACCAGGTGCATCAGTCACTTACATGACTTGTCTGACTTGTCTGACCCTATGCTTATCTGAGCATGTAACTCTCATACACACACACACATACACACACACACACACACACACACACAATCACTGGCAAGATATGCCCCTTCCCTGCTCAGGTAACCACACAAGACCAGGATGCTATTCATATAGGATCAAATTAGAAGATGTAGTATTCCAATATTCCAAGATCACCCCTTGTAAAATAAAGGAGCTGGTCTGCAAGAGGGACAGTAAGAAAGACTGACAGTGAGGACTGATATTCAGCAAATGGAAGAAAATGAACTGTGAGCTTCTTGGAGGGCCAGAGACATGGTGGATATCTGGATCATAAAGCTGTACTGGGCCTGATAGCTTCCACAGGGCAGGACTTGGTAGAGAGCTACCAGCTGCTAGTTTACATGCCAGCCTGGACAGTGCCAATATCAGAAGCAGGGAGATACTTCCACAGATGTCCTAGTCTGCCAAACCTCTACAGTGTCCTTAAAAAACGCTAGAAGTAATAACTTGAACCCCACTTCAAATATCACTAACAATGAATTTTCCAGAAATTCACTTGGAACCAAAACTAATCTGATTCCACCATATGAAGAAACTTCATATTGCACATAGTCTAGTGTAAGAGAGTAATGCATACCAGTTCCATGGTGCTTAATAAATGCTTGTGACATATGAATTTCCAGAAGGGTAAATGGACTGATGTCCCATGGGGAAGTCCAACCAGTTCCATAAGTTCTCATTTGTCCATCCCTTCTGACAAGTCTGTATTGCTGCTTGTAGAGTGGGTCCCGCCACCCTGGCTGCCCATCATGTCAAAGCATTACTCCCATGGGTATAAGCTAGGAATAGGAGGTGAACTAACAAGGCCATGGACTATTGCACTGGCTAAAGGAGAATGGTGCTCATGGCTATCGTCAGAGGATTGCCCATACACAATGGAGGGATTTTTAATATACAGCAAATATGTGGTGTTTGTATCCCCACTGCCAAGAGCAAATTACTAAATAAGTCTTATCCACTTCAATTTAGGAAGTGGTGAGCATAAAGGAAAACAGGTAACAGGAAGCTGTAGCACAAGTTTTGCAGAGCAAGCTTGAAAGGAATATAAATCCCTTCCTATTTCACTAATCATCATGTTAGAATAAACTATCACTGGAGCCTTAACGTTAAGTTACAGTCAATAGAGATTCAGTACTTACTGCACAAGCCAGGAGTCCCTTTCAATGCAGAGACAGGGACCATGTGCACTGAGTGTGAGAGTGTTGTAAAAGACAGATACCCATAGGATACCACAACAAGGCAAGAGGACAGCAATAGTGGGACCAGATATAATGCTTCTACCATGAAAAGAACCACTGGGAGGAGCAGGCTCTATGGCAAGGGACATCCTTATGCAGCAGGTACCCAACCAGACTCCTCCACAACCAAAGCACCAGTCCAGCAGGAAGCCCAGCTCCAACCCACAGCAGCTGATCATGTCAGAGCCACATCTCAGGCAGGCTTCCATGGCTGAAGAGTGAATTGGCACTCCAACTTCTATCAGAAGATACTAACAAGCAAGGTGAATAAGCCTTGTACACTGTTTGGCTTGGCCACCTAGCAAGGGCAGAGTCTGCAGGCTGAGACAAGTCCAGACCTGAATTATGGACTTTACACCTAATTTCTGTGGGATGAGTCAGTTGTCTGGGCTTTGGCATCCTGGCTTCCCTATTTGCAAAACATGCCCAATGTTGCCCACAATAACAGGTGACCCTAATGATGTTCACAGCTGGACCATGGAAGGAACACAGCAAAGGGTCCTGTCCTTTCTTTGGCATCCCTACAGACCCTTGCCATTCAGTCCATTAACAACCTTGAGAAATCTTTGATGACTGAGAGCAAAGTTAAATTAACCATGTCCTCATCTGGGCACTGACTTCTATCTGGGCCTTTCTTCACTACACTGTCAGCACCAGGGAGGCAGGATTCAGACTGTGCCCTTCCTCACTGTCCTCTGTACATATTAATGGATTAACAAGTGATTTTTTAATGCATATATATATAATACTTATGTCAGGTTAAACATATCTATCCCCCCAAACATTTGTCATTTCTTTATGGTGAAAACATTTAAAATCACTTCTTTAAACTTTGTAAAACATACAGTAGTATATTACTGTTATCTATAGTCACCCTACTATGCAACAGCACACTGGAACTCCTTGTTATTATCTAACTATAACTTTATATCCATGGATCAATCCATGCCACCCACCCTTGTGATATCTTACTTACTCTTATCTTCGGATATATGTCTGAGAACGTTTGCCACACCGAGGAAGGTTTTGCTTTATTTATTATTTATTAAAGCTACATCAGGGGAATCAACCCAATGTGAGAAGCAGCTTCACACTTAAGCAGCAGGTGAGGTTCACAGAGGACCCAGAAGGAGACCAGCTGCAGGGGCATGTGTGGTTTATTTTGCAGCCATTTTTATTGAATTTAGTGCTATTTGAGGTGCTTCCCAGGCAGCCACAGCTGGAAGCCAGTGGTGATGGTGAGGAAGGGCCACTGCAGAACTTGGGTAAATCTAGCAGCTCCACTTCTCCTTAAAGGCACACAAACAACTGAAGACTAGGGGAGAACAGGAATCCAAAGTGGCCAGGCACACGTGGAGTCGAAGACCCTAGATCAAGAGCAGATGGACAATGAGGGAGCTGCAGAAAGCCCATTCCTTATGGAAAGTCTCCTTCCATTTGTTTCCTGTGTCTGGACCAGAAAACCTGAGTTATTGTGTCAATACTCCACTTGACAGGTAATTCCTTGGAGGGTTTGGAGGAGTCAACCCTAGAGGAGCTTGGAGAACCCATCACTGTGCTCCTGTTTGCCATGTTCAGACATGCTGAGCTCCCCAGGGCCAGGAAGTGGCAGTGATCATCCTGATGAGAACCTGCAGAAGTGGGTTTCAGGTGGAGCCAGCTTTGCGGTACCCACTTCCTGCAAAACCAACTGAGTTCCTGGAGTTCAGCCTCCCTGGCCTCTAGATGTTTCCTGCTGAGTTTCTGACCCCAATGTCCAAGGTACTCCTCTGGGCATTTGTTCTGTGGCCCTTAGACAGCCCCTACTCCTTTCCTGGACTTGACCTGGACTCCCAGACTCCATCCCTGCTCCGCAGGGGTGAACTGAGTAGAAGTTGACAGGCCAAGGAAAGTCATTCAGGTGGCCCAGATTGAGAACACCTTAACCTTAAGGACTCTGTTTCAGGCAGCCTGGGCCTTCAGAGACAAGGAGAAGGGGAGAAGGGGAAGGACACAAGACCAGGCACTCACCTGTTGTTTTAGGCTTGTCACAGAGGGTACGAGATACCAATCCTGCAAGGATGCACTATTAGCCACAGATTTCTAGGAGACGATGCTGCATGGAGTTAGGTGGTGACTTAGCTGAGGCTAGAGGTGGCTTTTCCCTAAGGCCACTCAGCAACTAAGCTTCCTGAAGGTCAGAGAGACACCTGTAAGCTTAAGGCAGTGACAGAGACCAGATGACTCCAGCCCTCTGCATGTGCCAGGCCCTCGTCACCCACCTACTCCTGGGACCATCATGGATCTCTATATTTGTGTCCTACCATAGCTTCTATCTTTCCAGACTCCTCCTACATGCTGTAGGCTCACCTGTGCACCCAGAGCTTACCATGTGTGAGACCTGGGTTCCATCTCCACCATCAAAATAAACAAACAAACCAACTTGGATCTCTGAGATAGGAAGGTCTCTTCCTTCAACCACCAGGACTTGTGGCCAGGAAGCAGCCTACCAAATTCAGACCCTTTCTCCCCTTAATCTACACAAACCTTCCTTCATGCTCTGCCATATATTATTGTCAGGCCTACTTTTGATGGGAACTTCTTTTTTAATTTTAAGTCTTTGTTGCATGACCTGTGATCAGGTGTATGATCTGTGCTGTGAATATGTGTGGTTCTTTGTAAGCAGCTCTCAAACCTGTCTCTGAATAAGTCAGCATCTTAATTTACCTCCTCCTCATATAAGCTACACATTTAAAAGAAAATGAAAGTTCTTTTGGAAATTATAGGCTGAAGGAGAAATCAATTATTTACAACTCATATTCAGTTAAGAAATCACACTTAATGCCTAGAGAGATTTCTTTCCAGGATGAAGGCTAATGCATTAAGGCCACATTTTGTAGCTGATAACGTTTGCATTGGGACCCAGGACTCAGGTCTGTGTTGCTCTCCCAGCAGCCCCTCACTCACCATCGAATGTGCCTGATGCCTCCACCAACAAACACCCCACCCTACCTGCCTTCTAATGAGGTAGCTCACCTTTGTGATTTAAGCACACTTTTTCTGGTCTCTCTTGTCTTTCCTCTATACCTTGTCAGGATCTTTTTGTCCCCAGTTGGGCTCAGAGATGGAGTGTATAATTGCTGCCCCATGTGGGAGGGGCAAATCCCTACCCCGTTGGTGTATGGGCACATCGATGAGACTTTCAGCAGATGCAGAGGAAGTACAAGTTATCTGCTCCACATTCAGGCTAATGCATAAAAAAACAATTACCTTCTTGCTCTTCCCTTTCACAGGATTGGCATACCCCCTGCAGTGGCTGCTCCATGAGGCAAGTTACTGAATGAGAAGATGGAAGCAGAGCCAGAGCCACGAGGCAGCCACCAAACTCAGCACCATGTAGACCAGAATACAGTACCCCAAAATATGCCTCTTTTGCATAAGGATTGTTGCCTGAAGGCAAATGAGAAGCAAATGCAGGAAAGTACTCTGCCCTCCATCTGTTTACATAAAGTAGGACATAGATTTTTCAAAGATAAAAGGCATCCTGTCTCCCCTCTCTACCAGGGAAAGAAATGTCAACCACTGAAAACACTGTAGATGCTTACGGGTTTGGAAATGATACCATAACAGAGGAATCTAAATTGACAAGTTTTACTGACTGACTAGCCTTTATCTGCTAGTTATTTGCCTTTCCCCAGGTTACTGCCGTGTAGACTTAGTCTTTTTTCTTTTTTTTTCTTTTTCTTTTTTTGCAGGAGTAGGGATTGAAACCAGGGGTGCTCTCTCACTGAACTATATCCTCAGTCCTTTAATTTATTTACTCATTTTTAATTTTTGAGATAGCATCTTGCTAAGTTGCCCAGGTTGGCCTCGAACTAGCAAGCCTCCTACCTAAGCACCAATATGTACCACAAGGTAGAAATAAACATTCTAGCAAAGCACTGGGATTATGGGCATGCACGGCCACACCCAGTTTAGACTCTTAACCACCAGAGTTGTCAAGTGTTCTTCTCTGAAACAACCCTAACCCTTTGATGACTCCAATTTATATACAGATATTTTCTAAATGAATCTCTATATTCTAGAACTGTCTTTTGTCTACCAGAGTTCTTTCTAGCAAGCCATAGAGACACCTCAGTTTCAATATATCAAAAAATAACTCCACTGTCTTCTCAAAATACTGCTTTCTCTTTTTTTCATTCCTGTGGCAGTTTGTACCATGTCTGTGCAAGAACACTAGAACTACACTTCCCAATACTTGACCCTATGTGGTTCCAGGTACCATTGGCTATAGAACACAACTTGCATAAGATTTGGAAGGTAGAGGGAAGCAGGAACAAATATTTTATGCTCTGAAGGTTGGTGCAGGGCACAGGTATGTGCTGATGCCTCATGGGCCATCCTGTGGGCCTGAGAAGCACCCAGGCCTACAGTGTCTTGTACACAGGCACCTCCACAGAGAAAAGTACAGGGAAGGTCAAACTTTCTCTCTGAAAGTTGTATAATTGAGTGTGCTGAAATAAACTGACAATAGACAGATTAACAAGAGAAAAGGCATGCAAATTTTAAGAATGCCCACTTGCACCCGAGCAATACAGAATATGAAACTCAAAGCAGGGCCAGATGGTTGGGGCTTGAATACTGTCTCCATAGAGGAGAAGTAAGTGGCAGAATAAATGTTTTTTAGGGAAAATGAATGAGCCCAGAGAACAGAAAATGCCCTAGAACAGACTTCCTCTGTGCTCTAGGTCTGGTGTTTCCTTTTAGTCTCTTCCTCTGTGATTTGAGTTTAATATTGCCTGGGTAAGAAAATTTTAGCAAGAGGATTGAAGTCAATTGTGATCCTCTTTGGCAGATCTGGTCTTTATGTAGAAAAGGGAACATTCGGGAAAGCCTTTCCCTGCATTGGCTGCTCTCCAGGTGCTCCCATTTGGCAGTCCAAAGTGGTCTATTTTGGGTAGTCATTTTCTGAGGCCTAACAAGGACACTAGCTCCTCTTATAGGCCCAGTACAAGTCACATGGTGGGGTCTTGCCAGGTTCATGAAGAGGGCCCTGGTTTTTAATCTGGGCACCTGCCCTTTTGGTTCAGAGAGATTTGCAGACATTGGGGGATCTGGCTGAGGCCTGGGGATGTTCTTTGCTCAAAGGGCAGAGAGGGCAGCAGGTGAGCACAGAGCACTTTATTAAGGTCGTCAACATAAGGTGATACAATCTTGGTGGAAAGAATAGGTCAAATGATGAGCGCAGAAGTATTTGCCACTTGGGCCTCAGAGCAGACAATATGATGGCCTGGAAGTGAAGCCCTGAATCCCAGGGGGTGATGTTCTCAAGGACACAGGGTGACCTTGGACCCTTTGGTTCTTCCCGGTGTGTAACAAGTGAGCCAAATGATGGCTCTCTGGGGTCCTTTTAAGCTCTGACATAAAGACTGTGATTTTACGTTTGGCAGTTCCTTCCACCAGCTGTTTTTGCATTTTCTAAAAGAAAATCAATTTGCTTGTGCTTCTTTCCTTCTGCTCTGTTTTTTCCCACCATAACCCCACTCATGAATTATGCAAACTGTGTTTGCCACCCAAGGTGAGGTGAATTAAAAATGCTAAGTAAAACTTTAAATGGAGTGTCTACCACCACTTCATCTTGGTTAACTCTGGTGAGCAGCTGTCATCCTCACCACAGAGCTTCCTGCCCGGATCTCAGACACACGCTGTTGTTAACAGTGATTAACAGGCATGGTACAGACCATACTTAAAGGTGCATGATGAATACTAAAATCACTGCATGGTAGAATAATTCTGAAATCTTGTGTTGACATTACCTCCCCCACAAACATAAAATTTCTCATTAACATAACTTTAAATTTTCAGCACCCACTTCATCTACTAATGAATTTAGTGAAAAGTATCCCCAGGCAGTTCATGCAAAAAAACCTTTTTATTTTGTGGAAAAGATGTTTGGAATTATAGAAGAAAGATATCAGCAATGAAAAGAAAGCATCAATAAAACAATATCATTCCCTTTTAATTCAATCAAAATGACACCCCTAAAAGCACAAAAACTGCAGCTGACTTTCATCCAGGTCTTATTCTTCTGGAAATAGACTCTTCCCTGGCTTCTGTAAGGACAGCCTCCTGGAACTATCTCCCCACATCTCCTGTCTCCCAAGCTGCTCCCTGGCCACCTCTGACTAAATGTCAGTTGCTCAATGCCACTCTTACTTCTTACCCCTATTTCTTTTCTCCCTGTCCAATCACAGTCACAGATGTCATCTACATCATAAAGTGTCATCCATTTCTGTGCCCAGTGCTAACCTTACCTGTAGCTTCCAAACCAGTTAACCAGCCATCCTCCCCTACTTTGGCTCCTCCTTTTGAGTATTACAAAACTATAGCAAAATTAACTCATCCAGCTGAGCCCATCATTTGACCCTCACCAGAAAGGTCTTTCTCTGGTGTCTCTATCTCAATGGAATCTCCATCAGTCAGTTACACAAATCAGAATTTTGAAATTATCTATAAATTGCCTCTCTCCTTTCTTATCCCATGGTCAGAACAGCACCAAATCAATAAATATTGACTTCTAAATCATGCATGTTTATGTGAGCACATAAAATTTCGTTCCATATAAGTAAGTAGTGAACATATATCATTTTCACATAATCTCAAAAGTTGATCACATAGAAAGTCACAAAGAAAATGTTAAATAATCCTCTAAAATAGAAATTATATGGACAGCAATTATTCTCTATAATGCAGTAAAAGTCAATACTGATCATAAAATAATAAGCAAAAAAAATCTATTAACTCTAAAATTTTAAAAAATCGATCAATAAATCTCAGGATAAAAAGAAATTAAAACTGAAATTTAAAGCTACTTACCGAATAAGTGATGATATTGTATAATCAAACTTACAGGTATAGGCAGTCTTTCAGAGGAATATACATAACCATGGAACTATCATTAGAAGTGAGAAAGACTGGAAATAAATGACAAGCTTTTAATGAAAGAATGTAGATAAAAGTAATAGCAAAAATATTAACAAAATAAAGCCAAGTTATGAATAACAAAAGGTATGAGCCCATTTCTGATCTAAAACTAAAGAAAAGAGCACACAAAACAACAAACCACTCTTAGAAATGCAACTGTAAGTCAGAAATAAAATATGCACAAATCAAATCTAGCAGTTACCAAGAAAATTTTATCCTGAAATGCGAAAATAATACAATTTACATGTTGTTGTGTGCCTGTCCCTCCCTCTCCTCCCCTCCCTCCCTCTCTCCCTTCCTCCCTCCTATTGAGTCCCATACTCTCAACATAGAGTGTGGGCATTTGCCACATGATCCACCTATCAGAGGCTTAAATATGGAAGCAAGCAGTGTGAACAGATCACCTGGCTCATGAACACTGAACTGCACAAGTTCCAGAGTCCTGCATCTTCATAGTGGGTGCTCAACAAAGTTGTGAGGAATGGACAAATATTAATACTAATGTCACCTGGTAAAGGATATTACCATGTTTCATATGTGCAGTTTTTCTCATTAAAAAGAATTTGTGGTTGGGCATGGTGGCTCACACCTATAATCCCAGCACGTTGGGAGGCTGAGACAGGAGAATCGTGGGTTCAAAACCAGCCTCAGCAATGGTGAGGCACTAAGCAACTCAGTGAGATCCTATCTCTACATAAAACACAAAATAGGGCTGGGGATATGGCTCAGTGGTTGATGTCCCTGAGTTCAATCCCTGGTACAAAAAGTTTTTAAAAAAAAGAATTTGTGTTTTCTCATTTAATGTAAAGTAAGGATTATTAACAGTTTTGGATAAGGAAATTGAACCTTAAAGTAATTCACAGCTTATCCAGGGCCACTGAGCTTCTGAGTGTGGGGCCAACACAAACCTAGGTCTTCCTGGAAAATTCAGCACTGTTCTTCCTAGAGAACTTTCCAGGGAGTAAAAGTGCCCAGAACTAATCCTTCAGAAATTTGCTTTTTTAAACACATGTTAAGAAATTCTGTTTGGGAGAGCTCGCGGTGTGGAGGTTCTATAAAATCAGAAATCATTTATTAGAGTTATTGTAATACTGAGTTTCTTTTTCTGCAATATGTACTCATATCAAGAAAATACAATGTAGAAATCAGTCCTTTACTAAAAGGGAAAGTAGTTACATTGAGATATTGATGGCTAATGGTTTAATTTGTTCTCCATGGGGACTTAGCATTTCAACCACCCAATAGAAGTGGAAATGTTACAATGGACAGAAATACAATCTAGCAGTTAAAACAGAAAGAAGTCTTTTTTTTTCCTGTCAATGCTTCTGAAAATATTTGCCCACAAAATGTCTTGACAGTCAGCTCTGGGGAGTAGGAAGAGAAATGAGGTATAAAGGACACCCAAGAGAAAAACCTGTGGAAGCCTAGGAGAGCCCAGGCAGGGAAAATGTTAAATAATCCCCTGATTGGACAGATTGGAGGTGGTCAGGTTGTCTCCCACATTTGATAACCAAGTTTCAACATGTTGGGCCTTGGATTCCTCCTATGTAAAGTGAGGAATAGTTTTTCAGTCCTTGCTGATGCCCAGGAATATGGTGCTTCAATATCTATTAACTATCTTTCTGAAAAAGAAATAGTACTTTTTCCTAAGAAAATGCAGCTTAAGAGAGAAAACAATCAAATGTAGCATATCCTAAAAAATAATGAAGTACAACCTATGAGAACCAAGCAGAATACCAGGTGTGACCAGAGGTCATGCCTTGAACAGGTGTTGTCAAGTTCTGCTCAGGTACAGCTCTTAGATGTATACTTACATATGGATCCAACGATATCAGTGGACAAAGTGAAGGCACTCCTTTTATATTGGAAAAATGAAAAGGAGAAGTGAAAGATAAAGGAAACCCTAGTCCTGACCATAGGGGTTAAACTCATGATGTATATTGCCTTTGTTTTTGTTTGCTTTCTTGGAATGTTCCTCCTTCATAGTGCAACCCAGTGGCCATTTCACTGAACTACAGGCTATGCACTGTTGGATATGCAGAGTATATTTATATCTTTTAATCCCCATCTTCTCTGGGCTAATCACTGCTTGATCTGAAATAGTTTTATCTCTTAGAACATTTTTCTTTGCTTCTCAAACATGCCTCTCTGAAGAAATAATGCACACTTGAGCACTGGAAACTGCATTCTGCTCCCAGTATCCTAAAGGATATTTTCACTGCCAATTCCCTTTCTCTGATGACAGGTAAAAATGTTGAATAGTGGTATAAAATGAACTTTATAGAATGAAAAACATTCTGTACTTGAGTAACTTCTTTAAGCTTCTGTTTCCCTCTTTGTAAAGGTGGTTTCAGATTGCCTACCCTTCCTACTCTGTAAGCACATACAAGAACACATGGAATCATTCTCTGATGTGTAAGTCACTGCATAAGGAAAAAAGGACTTTTACTATTTTCTGAATAAATAAATGAAGGAGCCTACATTGATATTATTTTCATTAAGTAGCATTAAACTAATTAGTCATCAATAATTAAATACCTGCTACTGTGCAAGGCCAGGAAAAGGAGGAAGTTGGGAAGTGGAGAAAGATTACAAGTTTGGTTTTGATGGAAATTGCAGAGCATAGCTGTGCAGATCTGAACCACAGAAGACAGAAACTAAAGAATAGGTGAAAACAGATAGGGACACCAGAAGCCCAGTTCCTGGTCCTCTGTGTGTGCATCTTCAGCATTGTATTCTTCATTCTCAACTGAGAAAGTGCTGCTTCTTTCCAAGCAGAGGTTATCTGTCCCTTGGTGTGTTGGGGAGGGGGGCTCAGATCCCAATCATTCTCATCTTGGGGAAATTGTCCTCCAAGACTCCTCTTTCTTCTGATTCTTTAATATCTCCTTATCTGCAAACCAGCATGCTCTAGAATTTCCCATAAAATTAAAAAACAAGTCCTTCCAGATATACATGCTCCTTGATTTAAGATGAGGTTACATCCCAATAAGCCCATTCCAAGTTGAAAGACTATGTCAATAAAGCATTTAACATGCCTGACCTGCTGAGTATGCTAGCTGAAGCAACACAATACACTGTATTGGCCATAGAGGCAAATATTCCCTTCTCCTTAAATCTTGCTTCTTTTAGCTGCTATGAGGTATCTGTTTTCTCCCCATATCCCTGACCTTAAATAGTACAACCACAAAAATTCCCCTTTCTTCCCACACTGTTCTCCCTTCAGTTTTCCAAATATCCTTCGGATTCCCTCTGCTTACAACACAGCTCATCACCTCCTTCGGAGGCCCTCTCTGGCCACTCAGCCTAGAACTATTTCTACACCATTTTTGTGCTCTATCACATTACCTGTTTATTTCCATCATGACACCATATGCAATCATCCTGTTCATATGTTCTTCTGTTGTTCACAATCTGTCCTCCTACTAGGATGTAAACTCCCTGAGCATAACCATCTCATTTGTCAAGCTATCAGCCATACCCCAACACAGAAGCTCAATAAATGTTTGCTGAATAACCTTAAATTCATTTATTCATTATCCATTTTTATTATTTTAGATTTATTTTTTCATTTTTACTGACATTATGTGCATGTGTGTATGTGTATTTATTCGGGGTACAGTGTGATATTTCAATGCATGATACATTGTGTAGTGACCAAATAAGAATAATTAATGTATCTTTCACCTTAAACATTTATCATTTCTTTGTTGTGGGGGCATTCAAAACCCTCTCTTCTATCTCTTTTGATAAAGACTATATATCATTGCTAACTATAGTTGCCCCACCAGGAAACAGAATACTCACACTTATCCCTACTCTCTAACCATAGCACTGTGCCCACTGGCCAACCTCACTCCATCCTCAAATGCCCCTAAATGCCCCAGCCTCTGGCAGTCACTATTTTAATCTCAATTTCTATTAGAACAGCTTTTTCAGGTTCCCCATGAGTGAGATCAGGGGATATTGATCTTTCAGTGGCTGCTTATTGCATTTAATCCTCCAGGTTCACTCATGCAGTCTCAAGGGACAAGATTTCATCCATCCTTATGACTGAATCATGTTCCACTGTGTATATGTACCACATTTCCTTTATCCATTTATCTATTGATGGACTCAGGACATCTAAGTCGATTCTATATCTTGGCAATTGTGAATAATGCTACAATAAACATGGGACTACAGATGTCTCTTCAACATACTGACTTCATTTCCTTTTTATACCCAATGGTGTGATTGCTGGGTCATATTGTAGCTTTATATTTAATTTTCTGAGGAAACTTCATATTGTTTAATGGCTGTGCTTACTTATAGTCCTACCAACCATGCATGATGGTTTCCTTTGCTCTACATCTTTGACAATACTTGATATCTTTTGACTTTTTGATAATAGACATTCTGATTTGGAATGAGGTGATATCTTACTATAATTTTAACTTGCATTTGTACATTTAAACACAGGGAAGAGTCAATGTAAGCTGAGTTGAGCTATGGTTTCTGTGGGCTGAAAACAATGACGTTTTACTTTGTTATTCAAATTTTAAGTCCACTGTGGATTAGCATGGAAATTCCATCATTACAATCAAGCAGGGAACTAGGTGGGCAGGGCAGCTGCAAGGCCAGAGAAGAGAAGAAATCTCTGGAAGGCTGCAGGGCAGCAGTTAAATGTTCCAGCCCCAACATGATACAACTCACTGCCCACATCTAAACACAGGGCCACACCAAGAACAGGAAGCTGGAAAAGATCAACCTTTCAGCTATACAAAAGGAAAGGCAAGCCAGACATCAAGGCAGTGCTAGGACTGTGACAGCTGCTGAAGGGGGTTACTTAGAGGGCTCAGCAAAGAGATGAGAGGATATCCAGACAGCATCTCTCACAGAAGGGGTGGTCCATAACACCCAATGCTGCAGAAAGGAAAAAGTGTTCTGCAAGCATCCATTGCATTTGGTAACTAATTGTAATTCTAGCACAGGAAGCCTCAGCATACTGGTGATGTGATAGGAGCCAAACTCAGTGGGCTGAGAAAAATAGAGAAGAAAAGAAATGAAGATGGGAGAATAGGAAGTTTTCAAGAAATGTGGTGGATAGGGGCAATAGCTAAAGAGAAACACTGAGCCAAAGTGGTAAGGCTAGACACCCAAGAGATAAGCATGTATACATTGGTGGGGAAGCAGATTAGATATAGAGGGAAATGAAGCAAAAGGAAACCAGGGACTGTTCTGGAGATATTGGAGTCGGGTGGGAAGAGGACAGTGTGTGATAGGCAACTACAATTAGCCTCAAAGAGAGAGGGCTGGGGATGGAACCAAGGTCCTCACAGCTCTGTGGGAACCCTGGTGAGGCATTGCATTTTTTGGTCAGCCATTACAAGATTACTGATCTACATTTTGCTTACTGAACAAGATTAGAAACTGCAACAGTAAGAGGACATCCAGATGATAAGTAACTCTTAAAATAATCTTCCTGAGTCAAGTAATGATGACTCACCAAGACAGAAAGTAGCAGAGGAGAAAGGCATGGCCAGCAGTAATGAGGGCACACACTCAGAGGTTCATGAGCTAAAGTGTGGTGGAGGGAGACATATCAGAGAGGTGATGGACAGCCCAAAGGTGGGTGGGCAGGTCAGGTGGGTGAGGTCAGCACAGAACCACCCACCTCTGTCCAGATCAGTATGAAAACCCACAAGGACAGAGCAACTGACTCCTGCTTGGCCATGAGTCAAGGTTGCTGACCATGTCGATTGGACAAATGAAATGTTCTTCAAAATAGGACAACTTGCTTGGCTGTGACATAGAAGTTAAGATAAAGCTTTGCTGAGTTAAACTAAAATCATTCAACAAAAGATTCACAAACCACAGAGCTTAATTACAAAGGATTCAGCTCAGAGGTTTTCCTAACAGAAATGAAGATGGTATCAGGACAGTGTGGAGCACCTAGGCTTCCTGCACCACTCGGGGAGAGTCCAGGCCAGGGAGTAGGGCACACTGGACACAAGGAGAAAAACACTAGGGACAATGACCTCTGCAATACCCCTGCTGTACACTTCCACCTTCCTTGGGAGCTGTTATCCTCAGAGCTGCCTAGGACATCTCTCCAGAGGACCATTTCTTGCTGCAGTCAGCACCTCCATTCTAAAACTCATATGAATAAATCTTTATTTTAAAATAATTTTATTGCATGCAGAACCTGGGGCAGTCACACACATCTGCAAGAGACAGATGCCAACATGGTGTTGGTGTTACCTTAGAGCAGGTGGCTTTTAAATTGTGCTGGAGGCCCTTTTTTGGTTGTTAATGCAATCAAGAGCCATTATAAACATTTGATGTGTGAGGCTTCTGTGAGAATATTTTGGTTTGGTTTTGTTGTTGCTATTGTTCTTTTTAAATTCTTGTGCACCATAGGGCAGAAAGAGCAAGGTGTAGAATGCCAAGGCTTGCTGCCCACCAATAGCTCTGTGACTTTTACAGATATGGAAGAGCTAAAAAAAAACTGCAGGAATGTTTGCTTTTAAGTAATAACAGGATTGCAATTCCTATGAAAAATAGTCACATCTGCATAATGATGTTTTATCATTAAATCATAACGATGATGGGCTACAAATGGGATAGATGGTTTCATAAGATTATAAGGGAGCCCATCAATTCCTATCACCTAGTAGAAACATTGTAGCACAAGGCATTACTCGCATGTTTGTGGTGATTCTCGCATAAACACACCTAAGATACCAGTCATAAAAAATATTGCACATATAATTATGTACAGCACATAATAGTTGGCAATGATAATTACTGTTAATGGTTTATGTGTTTGCTGTAGTATACATTTAATCATTGTTGTAGAGTCCATTCCTACTCATAAGAAAAATGTTTACTATAAATAGTCTGCCCAGTTATGCTGGCAGCAGGCTCATACGTCTCATGTCTCTTGATTGTACCAAGAGGCCATATGAAATGATTATATTTAGATTTGTACAAGTATACTGTATGATGTTCAGGCAATGACAAAATTCCTAATGGTGTATTTCTCAAAATGTATACTGATCATTAATGACACATAAGTAATAACACATGACTGCATATATATTGTTTTCACACAAGCTTAATATTACATAATGAATTGAAAATTAGTGTTTGATTCTAATTTTCCTCCACTAATATTGATGAATGTGCACCACAAGGTTTTAATGGTAATTGTGCTTTAGGTAATTTTGCATAACACAGAAATAATTTTTAATTAATAAACATTCACAATGTTCTACGTTAAGTAAAGCTTTTGTGGGGAAAAAAGCTAATTATTACAAGATCAAAGACTTTAAAATGGGAGAGAGTAAAAGAAAGGGTAATAGCCCATATGTTGCCCAATCCCTGTGTTAGAAATGTTGTTGAGATAATCTCAGTTAATTTCTCCAATACACTGGTTAAAAATGTCTTAATGTTTTATTATTCAACATAAAAAATAATCAATGTAATATATACTACATTAATAGAATTAGGAATAACAACACATGATTATGCCTATCACACAAAAAAATGATCTAATAAAATTTGGATTTTCACGATAAAAACACTCCAAAAACTAGGATTAGAAGAAAACTTCCTCAACATGAATTTATGAAGATATCATAGCTGACATCAGATTCAATGCTTAAAGACTGAAAGCTTTTGCCCTAAGATCAGGGACAAGACAAGAAGGCCTACTTTCATCTAGTACCCCGTACTAAAGTACTAGCAAGAGCAAGAAGGCAAAAAAGGAACTAAAGAGCACCCAATTTGGAAAGGAAGAAGTGTAACTATCTCTATTTACAAATGACATAATTCTACATTTAAAAGAAGCCAAAGAATCCATAACAACAACAACTACTACTAGATCTAATCAACAAATTCAGCAATGTTGTAGGCAACATGCGAAAATCATTTGCATGTCTATATACCCCAATGGAAAAAAATAAAAACAAAATTGAGAAAACAATCTCATTTATAATAGCATCCAAAACATAAAATACCTGGGAATAAATTTAACCAAAGAGATTAAATTTACACTGAAAACAACAAAAAATTCTTAAAGAAGATTTAACTGAGTAGGAAAACATCTGTTCATGGAATGCAAGATTTAATATTTTTAAGATAGCAAATGATCCAATGTGAGCTAAAGATTCAATGAAATTTCTGTCAAAATCCCAATGGTCTTTTTTGCATGAATGGCGCAGCTTATCCTAAAACTTATATGGTATTGCAAGGGACTATGAGTAGCTTTAATAAATAGCTAATTCAAATTTCAGAAATAGATAAGAGGTAATTGAAGAGGAGCAATATTCAAGGATGGGGAATGGGATTTTTTTGGAACTGATTAAAGACACAATCCTCAGATGCAAGAATGTAACAAATCCCAAGAAGAATAAATAAAAATAATACCAGAAAGAAACATGAATGAGAAACCTCAGAATTCTAAAGAGAGAAAAGTCATAAAAGAAGCAAGATAAAACATAAACTGCCTACAAAGGAATGATAATTACACTGATAGCAATATTATCAAGGAAATAGTAAAGATGGTGGTGGAATATTAACTTCACAATTCCTAGATAAGAGTATAGTTACTCTAAAATGCTACAGTGGAATGAATCCAACATTGCTTTCCTATGTTCATATATGAATACATGACCAGTATAACTCCACATCATGTACAACCACAAGAATGGGAAGTTATACTCCATGCACGTATGATGTGTCAAAATACATTCTACTGTCATGTATAACTAAAAAGAACAACTAATTATTTTTTTAATGGAAAAAATAAAATGCTATAGTGAGTGTGGTAACTATTGGTACTGTTCACAAGCTGTTTATGGAATAGAAGAATTACACTTGCTTCTCTTTTCTGGTGTTTGGAGTCATATGACTATTTCTGGTTAATATATTGTGAGGCCAGATGTGTGTCATCTTCAGGTAGAAGTTTTATGACTGGGCCCCAGATTTATCACTGATTCTTTGAAAAGATCAATAGAATTGATAAGCCACTAGCCAGGTTTATCAAAAACAATATGAAGGAGCCAAGAATTGCTAATATCAAAAATGTAAAAGGGGACAACACTATTGGTCCCATGTACAGTAAAAGAATAATAAAGGAATGCTATGAACAACCCTATGTCCACAAATTAGTTAACCCCTATCAAACAGACTTGAAAGACATAAACTACAAAAACTCACAGAAAGAAAAACAGAAAACCTTGGTATTGATCAATTAATAACCCTCAAGATAAGAAGATATCAAAGTTTCTTCATTCTACCCTACCCCTTCCATTATGAATCAGTATCCACTTAGCAGAGAAAACAGTCGGCCTTTGTTTTTTTGGGTTTGGCTTATTTCACTTAGCATGATATTCTCCAACTCCATTCATTTACCTACAAATGCCATAATTTCATTATTCTTTACAGCTGAGTAATATTCCATTGTGTATATATACCATATTTTCCTTATCCATTCATCTGTTAAAGGGCATCTAGGTTGGTTACATAATTTAGTTATTGTGAATCAAGCTGCTATAAACATTGATGTGGCTGTGTCACTTTAGTAGGCTGACTTTAAGTCCTTTGGGTATAAACTCAGAAGTGGGATAGCTGAGTCAAACGGTGGCTCCATTCCAAGTTTTCTGAGGAATCTCCATACTGCTTTCCAGAGTGGTTGCACCTACTTGCAGTGCCACCAGCAATGTATGAGTGTACCTTTTTCTCCACATCCTTGCCAACATTTACTATTGCTTATATTCTTGATAATTGCCATTTCTATTGGAGTGAGATGAAATCTTAGAGTAGTTTTGATTTGCATTTCTATAATTGCTAGAGATGTTGAACATTTTTTCACATATTTGTTAATTGATTCTTACATGCACTCTTCTGACCAAATCTTTCTTCTCACAGTAAATCTGGCTAAAAACTACCAGCAATAGCCATGCCACTGACTGAATGCTGTGTTGCCTTGAAATTTCCTCCACCAGATTAATGAATCTATCCTTCTTTAAATTCATCCTCATACAAAGACTCAGGACATGGAAAAAATACAGACAACTTCTTTGCCAGACCATAATGTGAATGGCCTCTATTCCAATTCCCAATAAAATCCTCACCTCTCTGAAAACTCATAAGTTCAGTCTGCATTCCTATCAGCATTCCAGTCTTCTCAGCTCCCAACAGAACTGCCCTTCAAGCTCTGCTTACAACATTCTAAAGTTTTTCCAGCTTGCATCTCTAAACTCCTCAAAAGTCCACAGGCAAATAAGCTCCAAAGTCTTCTGAATCACATGGTCAGGTTAGTCACAGCAACTATCTCACTACTCAGTACCGATTTTTGTTTTAGTTAGATTTTGCATAACTGTGACCAAAATAACTGAGATCAACTTAAAGGAGCATAAATTTACTGGGACTCATAGTTTCAGAGGTCTCAATCCATAGATGGCTGACTCCATTACTCTGGACCCAAGGTGAACCAGATCATCAGGGAAGGGCTCAATGAGGAAAACTGCTCAGCTCATGGCAGTGTCAGGAATCAGAAAGAGAGAGAGAGAGAAGAAGTCAAAGAGAGGGAGAGAGGAAGGGGCTTTAGGAAGAACAACTCTTCTAGGGCATGCCCACAGTCAACCACTTCCTCTAACAACAACACACCGCCTATGGTTACCACCAGTTCTTTCAACTTAGGATGTACTGATTAGGTTACATCTCTCACAATCTAATTATTTTACCTGTGAATATTCCTGCATTAACAGGAGATTTTGGGGTACATCTCATATCCAAACAATAACCAGGTCCATTTATAAAACTTTACAAGGCTAATGGGAAATGACATTATGATTCTGAAAGTGCTATAAGACGTACAGCAATTAGCCTTTTTCTCCCACCCCTTACAGCTTTACTCTACAGTGAAGAAGGAAAAGAGCCCTTAAATATATATTATATTCTCTTTAGGGCTCTTGTACAACCAAGATGAATAATGTACTTCAATTTTTATATAATATGTAAATTAGTTCAATATAGTGCTTGAAAAAATCAATTTTTGAAAATTAAAATCTATTTTAAATTTATTTAAGGAGCCAAATATTCATGAGTAAGTCTTCCTGTTTTAGAAAAGATCTAATTTTCAAATATTGAGCTTAGTTAAGGTAAAGGGACAATATAGGTTTCCTTAATTCCTACCATAACCTACACAGCCCTGGGATGAGCACCAGAGAGCAGCAGACATGTGTAAGGCACTGCCCTGACCTTATGGAGGAGTTCCATGGAAGTGTCCTTGGTAGCTCTCAAAAGTTGACTTGATGTTTTTGTACTTTGTAATAAGCCAACTCTTTTGCTATCAGGGATGCTCCTAAGGGCTTGATCCTAGTGATCAATGTCAAATGAGAATCTCATATGTTTTGTTTATATTGGCTTACTTGGGACTCACAAAAAAAAATTCTGAACATAGTCAGATCAGAGACTACTGGGTTGATGATGATGATGATGAAGATGATGATGATGATGACTACATTCTATAAATGAGTAGAGCATGGCAGATCTGAGCCCCGGCCAGGTCTCTGAGCCACAAGGCTGGTGACTTCCACTCTCCCTACCCACAACTGCCTGCCCAGCCCACTCATCTATGCTCACCAGTCACATCTCCACCATCAAGCCAAGTCACTAGGTCTAAGTTCTCACCCAGACATCCTTAATTACTGCCCAAATATGTCTCTTCTTCCAGTCTTGAACAAGTGCAGTGTATAAAACAAATTAAAAAAATTAAATCGTTCATTTTAGTGCAACTGTTCAAATATTTGTGGAGCAACCTGTGCAGAACACTGGAGGAGCTTTGAGTCAAGGAGGCACAGAAGAGCAAACAAATCAGAGCTTTTTGTCACTGAGGTGCCAACCATACCCAAAGCCAACCACACCCTGTGTTATCCATGGTCTGGAGGCAAGGAGATTTCCTGCAGGGTGAGGGACTTATGTTGGGTGTTGGTGGCAAATAGAAGTTCACAAAAGCTTCAAGAGATGGTAAACATCCATAAGCCTGACCATCTTAAGCTCATTAAACTGATTTATTATTCTTATAATGATATGTCACTAGCTAACTTTGAATGAAAGGCCTGAGATTCCTTTCCCTAGCTCTGCCTGGACAACTCCTTGAAAATCACTGACTCTCTGGTCCTGAGGGTCTCACCTCCTGCCTTCTTGTCCTCATGCCAACCTGCCCTCCTTCTTTCCTGGGGGATGGAGCTCACTTCAGGGTAGGTTGAGAACAAGGTACCTATGCACACTCCTGACCCCAGGACACAGAGTTTGGGGTGCTGCCATGTCAGAGTCTGGTGGAGAGTCACCTTCCCTGCCTACTGCCAATGAGTTCCCCTGCCCCATCTCAGACACACTTCCTGGGCTAGATCCTTCCAACCTGGACCCTTCTTAGAAGCTCGGGAAGCCCAGTGCTATCTGAGCCACAGTCTGGCACAGCCCCTCCAGGAGGTGATTCTGTCTTCTTGCCCTCCCTCTAGCAAGTCTTCAGGGCTGGCTCAAGGCCACCCCTCCAAAATATCTCTCCACAGTGGCCCAGCAAAAAGCATGTCACCACCATTCAACTATCCCACATCTCTTGCTGACATTCCTTAGGGCAGACCCTGCCCACTGAGACTCCTTGTCTTATTGCTGATTGTCCATTTTCCTCTCCTCCTTTCTGAGATTGTGTATAGGCAAGAGACCAGATTCAACTAATCTTTCCTAAAGGCAGAGTTCTCAGCCTTTCATTACCATCATCATCTTCCTTATCATCATCACCTGCCCTCCTCCACCAAGAGAAAACTTAAGATTAACATTAAGAGAGAAATATGTGGGGGCATGCCACAAGATGGCACCAAGCAGTCAGCTCAGTGCTGACCACGCTACCCTGAGAAGCCACCTCCCCGCACTCTTATTGGCTGACCTCTGCCCCCGTACTGTTTTAGCTGAGTGACCCTATACTGTTTCAGGTGGACAGCCCCTTCCGCATTATTAGCTTAGAAACCGGACACCACTGGACCCTCTTTCCTATATAAGCCTGTGAACCCCCTCAATAAATCGGTACTTGCTTAGACAAGACCCCCTGGTGCATGGTGATTTGTGCCAGGCGGCCTGCCTCTCTCAGTCCTAGCTCATCGGGGGGGTTCTGGGGGACTCCTCTCACTCGCTGGCCAAAGAGGAGTTTGCTACCTGGCTGGGAGGATCCCGACATTTGGCGCCCAGAACAGGGACACGTGAAGGGGCCGAGGAACCTGGAACCTCGCAGGGACCTGACTTATATATAATTTGGCGGACTGAGTAATCAGGAGGAATCAAGGTAAGGCATCCCCAATAAAGATGGGGAAATCTTCTTCTTCGAGGGTGGAAGACCCTGCACTTAAAGCGCTAAAATATAAAAGCAGAGGCTTAGAGATTTCAGATACTCAAGCCGAGAGTCTGGGAGGTGCTTATAGGCGTGGCTCTCTGGCTCTAGTTCCCGGCAGCAAATTTCTTTAATGGAGATAGCTGGAATAAAGTGAAGCAACTAGTACTCAAGTGAGAAATCAATTTAAGAAAAAATTCTCCTGTGAGAGTGTACCCCATGCTCATGGCCTTAAAGGGTTGTTTTGCGCCCTACCCACCTACTAGAACAAAGAAGGGGAATTCAACCCCTCTCCCCTCTGAGACGTGCTCTGAGAAGGGAACTCCTATCGGAGAACAAACAGCCCCTCCCTTCCCCAGGCGCCCTCTGAAAGGGGACCTTCTATCGGAAACTTGACCCTTAGCTCTCTGGCTCAGGAGGAAAAGAGCAATCTTTTAGTGCCTTCTGAGTGCTCTTCCAAAGTCCGGAGCCCACAGGGCCTTCCTCCCTCGGCTCCTCCGGGGGAATCTCCCGGGCCCCCACCATACTGTCTTCCTCCGACTCAAAGCTTCCCGCCACTTAGTTCAAATGGCAGGAAACAGACGCCATCTTGCCTTTGTTCTGATAGGAGGAAGCCACCAAGTAGGGAGGAGCCAACACCATCTTGCTTTGAGGGAGGATCCTTGCCACTGACTCAGAGCCAGCTGCCTTCTTGTTCTTTCAGTAAAAACTGTAGCCTACCATTTAGCAACGCTTCCGAAGCCCCACCCACGTCCATATTGGCTTTCTCTGTTAATGTTAATCCAAGAGGTAATAGGGAAAAAAAAGCCCCAGATAATTCCCTGGGCCAAACTAAATTGGAGTACATCCCACTGCTAAGGAAAAGCCTAATAAGGGATTTAAAACCAAGAAACAAAAGGAAATTATATTCAAATTGACTTGAGGTTTCCCCACCCCTTTCCCCGCACAACGGCAGTGGCCAGGGTCCTCTGGGAAGAGGGGCTAAAAGCGGGGAGAGGCAAAGACCAGCTCAAGCGGCGGGCCACCACCGGAGGCAAACCGGTGACCCAGACACAAACCGGCACACGCGCGCTCTCCCGGACACTCACGCGTGCGCCCAGCCTCGCGCGGCATACCAGTGCGCACTGGGGGGTCCTGCAGTACAGAGGCCCCACCGGCTGCACCCTTCACATCCGCACACTGCCCTTTCCTCCTCTCTCCCTCTCCTTTTTTTCTCATGTTGCTTTATTAAAATAATTAACAGCTATGCCATTTTTTCCAGGATTCTAGGGTTTTGAATTATATATATTTTTTAAGTTCCTGATTTTGACTCTGCACTGAAATTAAGATTTCTAATAAGATATATTTTATCCAACTATAAAAGTTTTTTTTTACACTCTAATTCAAGAGGCCTCTATTTTTCATGTGATGTCTATACGTGTTTTTGTCTTGTGTATTGTTTACATGTGTTTATATATCAAATCTAATATATGGAGCACTCATAAACTAAAATTAAAAAATGGATCCAAATACCTTTGATTCACGTGATTCAAAAGTTTAAATTGGATAAACAAATAAAATTAATAAAGTCTTTAAAATCACTACCTCACATTTTTCTTTCCAGATGGTTGGACAATAAAGGATATTGTTCTCTATGAAATATTTAAAATACAATTAATCATCTTTCTTTCTAGTATTTCCTTCAACAAAAAATGATGACGTAAAAGTGCTAACTAAATACAGTTTTTTATGGATAACCTAAATTAAACTTAAATAGATCAAACTAAACATATGGGACAAACTCTATAAATGTGGGTTTCATAAAGCTGTTGCTCAATAAAGGATTTAAAATTGCTTTGTCATCACTAAAACAAAATTACTTAATTTAAAGCCCAACAGGTATAATTCTACATACTTAAACATTGTGTTTTCATAAATGGTAAATAAATGTAATTCTCTAACACAGCCTAATTCTATCTTAAGGTTAAAAGCCAGTTCCACAAGAGGTCATAAAAGTTTATTTTGTTTTACTTGCTTGGACCATGTTTGGCTTTGATTGGGTAATTATGCTTCTTCAGATCTAAACCATGCCCTCATGCTAAAACCTGAGTTTCCCTCTTTTCTAGGGTGTTGACTGCCAGAACCTTATTAATTGTAAACCTGCCTTTATAACCTTTTATGTTTCAGACTTCCTTGCTTCTAGACGAAGCTGCTGCCCTCACTGCTTAAAGGGGACAGCCTTTAAGCTATACAACTGATTTGTAAACACAGTGTAGGCTTGCTTAATTTGATTTTAAAATTGGAGTCACTTATCCTTTCTTTGTGTTCTAGGTTCTATACATGAAGGCCTAAAGGTTTCTACTGTTTCATTTAAAGTACTATAAATAACAAACTATTTCTTATCATTAATATTGTTTTGGGATGTAAATAGAAGAAAATTAAAGATTCTAGATATGGTACTCAGTAAAAAGAAAAAGAAAATATTTCTATGTAAAAAAGTCTTCACAAGGTAAAAAAATATTTAAAATAAATATTAAAAAAGATTTAAAGTAAATGATAAAAGATTATAAAATATAACAAGTCTTTACCCAAAGCTAATTTAACTAGGTATGATCCTACAATGGACCTGACAACTATTGTCTTTAATCATACAGCTCCTATGCCATGCCTTTGACAAAATAATCATCCTTTATATTAAAAACATTTCCCCTTGTCTACTGCCTCTAAAATTACTTCAAACATTCAAAATCTTTACAATTTACTTATAAAAATCAAAAGACAATCAAAAATATGTCCATATGAGACACACACTCCTCTTTTACATTTGCCTTGGCTCAAGTTGGAGAAACCACCAAACATGTTATTACAACTTTATTTATGGCTATTAATATTATGGGACTACCCTGCTCTTTAAAAACAGATAATGGACTGACATTTATTTCACAAATATCTAAAACTACTAAAATTCCTTATAACCCTCAAAGTCAAGCCATCATTTAAAGACATAATAAAACCTTAAAAGATCAATTACAAAAACAAAAAGGGGGAACAGACCCCCATACTCAACTAAGGCTGCCATTATTTACACTAAATATTTTAAACTTTTCTAAGGACTGCCCTCTGACAGCATTTCAGAGGCATTGGTCCCAAATAAGCACCATACGTTGCCATTGAAGTTCAGTGGAAAGATACCCTGACAGGCAACTGGAGAGGCTCAGACCCTCTCATAAGTTCTGGGCAAGGATTTGGTTGTGTGTTCCCTCGTGGAGAGAAACAACCTGTATAGATCCCAGCAAGAAATCTTAAATATATCCTATCTAATAGCCCCTGCCCAAGAGAAAGTCTCTCTCTTGAGGAATGAATATTTATGTCTTACAGGAATGCCTAAATTGTCCTGGACCCTTTGCCTGGCCTGCATGGGACTACTCATCATTTCTCTGATCACCTTTATTGTGGTAATCTGTATCTCAATGGGGCTAACTCTCTTTAATCATACTGTGGCCCCTTAATGATCATGAAAGTATACATGTTTCTTTTCCTGGTCCTCGGTGGCCTTTCTCAGGAAACTAATCCCAACACCCATCAGGCCTATAACATCACCTGGGAAATTTTTAACCCAATCACTGGGACTACTGTGGCTAATGTCTCAGGTATTCATCCCAAGGGCACCTGGTTCCCTACGTTGGCCACAGATTTATGTAAAATGGCAGATGATAAATGAGATACATATCCCTCAAGAGTAGAACCAATTACTAATTGTGCCTATAAAAGAAGCATACTGGCTCTTCAAAAGCTATCATTCTATGTATGCCCCGGGCATAAAAAAAAACAGCAAAACTATGGAAGCCCCGAATCCTTCTATTGTGCAGACTGGGGCTACAAAACCACAGGTACAATACCCTGGAAAAGGGGAAAACCCAACGACTTCATCCAAGTCTCCCAGGATGGGACCCCCACTTGTAAGCTTCCTAAAAATGATCAAAACTACTGGGCCCAAGAAACCTATTGTAATTTGGTTCAAATTAATTTTACGGCCCAAGGCCAAGCCGCAGCCACTTGGGATAAAAAAAATATATCTCTTGTGGGCTACAACTCTACCATAATGGATGATGATGGGCTCCTTTTTGGAATCAGGTAAAAAAATGACAACCACTATTTCTCAAACCATTGGGCCAAATAGGGTCATTACCCACCCCCAAGGCCTTTGTCCCTTGGCCAGGCCCACATCCCCAAAAAGACAGGAGTCCATAGGCCCCCAGGGTAATGCCCCTATGACCTTCTGCCAAACCCTTGTTACCTCACCCCAGGGTCTCTCTACCCCCTCTCTAGGTCCTTCAAAGGAAACTCCCAATCCCTTATGGGACATTATTTCTGCCATGTATGATACTCTCAATGGATCTTACCCTAACCTCACAGATACCTACTGGCTATGTTATGATGTTAACCCTCCACTTTATGAAGCAATGGGAATAAATGTCTCCTTTAGCTTGTCCCGTGAGACCCCAACAACCTGGATGAGTAAAAGAATTGGGTTAACCTTAGGCCAAGTTAGTGGCCAAGGTACCTGTATAGGAACTGTGCCTTCCCACGAAAAGGGCCTATGTGCCAGTGAATTTCCATCCCCTTGCATTGGAAAAAATACTCAAGATTGGCTAACCCCCAATGGAGGGGGTTACTGGATTTGCTCTGAGGCGGGTCTAACTCCCCACGTCTCATGTCAGGTATTTAACCAATCTCCAGAGTTTTGTGTTATAGTGGTTGTACTCCCCCGCATTATCTACCATGATGAAAATTATGTCTTCTCGCTCTGGGATGAAGGACACCTTCAGAGAACAAATAGAGAACCTCTTACTACACTGACTGTCGCCACCCTGTTTGGTCTGGGATTAACCGGGACTAGCACTGGAATTGCCTCACTGGTTACCCAAAAAGGAGGACTTACTTCTCTGCAGACTGCTGTTGATGAAGACTTAAAAGAAATTGAACGATCTGTCAGCCTCCTGGAAAAGTCCCTAACCTCACTATCAGAGGTGGTCCTGAAAAACCGGTGCAGACTTGACTTATTGCTCCTACAACAGGGAGGACTTTGATTAGCCTTAGGAGAGGAATGCTGCTTTTATGCTGACCATACCGGGGTCATTAGGGACTCCATGGCCAAACTCAGGGAGGTGCTCACCAAAAGAAAACAGAAAAGGGTATCACAGGAGACCTAGTATGAGTCCTGGTTTAACTGGTCTCCATGGCTAACTACTCTGATCTCTGTCATTGCTGAGCCCTTAGTTCTGCTACCGGCCCTGGCCTTTGGTCCCATTATTATAAATTAGCTAATTTGTCAAAGAGCTAATTGGGAGCATACAATTGATGGTCACAAAATGCCAATATTAGGTGATGGTGGCTGGTCCTTGCTATGAGGAGCTCTCTCAGGAGGAAAAAGACCCCTCCCCCGGGGCATTCTGCCTGGACGACCCCTAGGCAAACGGAACCTGAAGTGCTAGTGTAGCAGCCCATGACGAGTAAGTCCTCCTGAAAGATGGAGGCGACCTAAGACAGGCGTGCACTCAAGTAAGGCCCGCCCCGCCTATTACAAAAACAAAAGGGGGAAATGTGGGGGCATGCCACAAGATGGCACCAAGCAGTCAGCTCAGTGCTGACCACGCTACCCTGAGAAGCCACCTCCCCGCACTCTTATTGGCTGACCTCTGCCCCCGTACTGTTTTAGCTGAGTGACCATATACTGTTTCAGGTGGACAGCCCCTTCCGCATTATTAGCTTAGAAACCGGACACCACTGGACCCTCTTTCCTATATAAGCCTGTGAACCCCCTCAATAAATCAGTACTTGCTTAGACGAGACCCCCTGGTGCATGGTGGTTTGTGCCAGGCGGCCTGCCTCTCTCAGTCCGACCTCATCGGGGGGTCCCAGGGGGTCCTCTCACTCGCTGGCTGAAAAGGAGTTTGCTACCTGGCTGGGAGGATCAGATTCAACTAATCTTTCCTAAAGGCAGAGTTCTCAGCCTTTTATTACCATCATCATCTTCCTTATCATCATCACTCGCCGTCCTCCACCAAGAGAAAACTTAAGATTAACATTAAGAGAGAAATAAACAAGATGAGGAAAAAAGTTGGGTCATTGCTAACAGAGAAGATAAATAATGTCTAATGACTACTATGCCTGGTGTGCATATATTTAATAATGTAGAAATTAAATATTGAAGAATAAGAGCTTGCCACATGGAGCTGAGTGAGCTCAGCTCTCCAAAGAGCCATAAGCCATTGTAATATGTAAGTTTTTACCTTTATTGGGGAGGGTTGTTTGTTTGTTTGTTTGTTTGTTTTGCCCTCTTAAGAACCTATTTTCCAACCAGCGAGAGCACAAGCCAAGGCCCAGGACCACCTTCAGGGACCTCCATGGGAGCCCAGCCAAGGTCAGGTCCCATATTTCTACCCACCAAACTGCTGACCCATTGGGAAACCCAGACCATGTGAAGGACTGACTCCAGGGACCCCTGTGGCTAAGGCCTGGGACCACCCCCAGTTCAGTGCCAGAGCCCGGCCAATCCACAGGAGCCCAGGCCGAGGGTTAGACCCACCAACTGAAATCCCTGATGGAGACCAGGCCAAGATCAGGTCTAGGACTGCCCGCGCAGGTCTGTGTGAAGGCCCAGGCCCAGGACTGCCCCTGCACATAGAGGAGATCCATGCTGTTGCTTCCTTCCTGCATTTATCTTATACACTGCAGTCATCCGCATAATTCTTCCCATGTATTAGCCTCTACATTGGGGCAACAGACAGAGCCTGAAGGCAGCAACTCTGATCAATCAGCCCAAAGCAATTGTAACTCCTGCCCTTTTGGCCCCATCTCTGAAAGTGTCTGCATCCATCTGGGACCACTCCAACTGCCATCTTGAGTTACCTCCGCTACCACTGCCACCATCCTTAGTGGCAGTGGTGTCCATCTGGGGACACCTGCTGGAGACTGGATGTGAACTTCAAGGTGAGATACAGGTAATCTGTAGTGTCACTACAAGATTATAGGATAGAAACTGCAATACCTCAGATCAGCATTGCAAGAAAGGAGGATACATAACCAACATGAAAAAACAAGGGAAAAAGTACCCCAAACAAACCAAGATACTACAATAATAGAATCCATTAACACAACTGGTGAAATTTCAGAGAAAGAATGCAGAATATATATAATTAAAATGATCTGCAAGGGCTGGGGCTGTAGCTCAGTGGTAGAGTGCTTGCCTAGGATCAAACTGGGTCCATCTACAACTAAAAAATTTTTAAAAATAAAAATTAAAAAATAAAATGATCTGCGAATTAAAGAATACTTAAGCAAGCAAACACAGGCAAAAATTGATGACTCCAACAATGAAATAAGAGAGCAAATAGATGCAACTATTGATTACACCAACAAAGAGATAAGGGAGCAAATACAGGTAGCAAATATTACTTTAAGAAAGAGATAGAGATTGTGAAAAGAAAAAACAATCAGAAATTCTTGAAATAAAGAAAACAATAAACCAAATAAAAAACTCAACAGAAAGCATCACTAGCAGACAAGATCACCTAGAAGATAGAACCTTGGATAATGAAGACAAAATATACAGTCTTGAAAATAAAGTTGACCACACAGTGAAGATGGTAAGAAACCATGAACAGAAGATACAAGTCTTAGAGGATAACATCAAAAGACTAAATCTAAGATTTATCAGGATAAAAGAAGACACAAAGTTTCAAACCAAAGTAATGTGCAATCCTGTCAATGAAATAACATCAGAAAAATTTCCAAAACATGAAAAATAAATTGGAAAATCAAATACAAGAGGCTTACAGGACACTAAATGTACAAAATTACAATAGATCTATATGAAGGTACATTATCATGAAAATGCCCATCATACAAAATAAGGATAGAATTTTAAAGGTCACAAGAGAGAGAAATCAGATTACATAAAGGGGGAAACCAATTTGGATCTCAGCAGATTTTTCAACCCAGACCCTAAAAGCCAGGAGATCACAGAATAACATACACCAAGCTCTGAAAGAAAATGGATGCCAACCAAGAATCTTATATCCAGCAAAATTGAGCTTCAAATCTGATGATGAAATAAAAATCTTCCATGATAAACAAAAGTTAAAAGAATTTACAGTGAGAAAGCCTACACTACGCAGAATTCTTGGCAGAATATTCTATGAGGAGGAAATGATAACCCACAATAACAAAATACCAACAGAGGAACTGCACTAAAGGAAAGGCCAACCAAAGGAAAAACCAAAGCCAGGCTTGGGGCCTCAGGCCCATAATCCCAGCACTTTGGGAGGCTGAGACAGGAGAATCGCGAGTTCAAAGCCAGCCTCAGCAATGACAAGGCACTAAGCAACTCGATGAGACCCTGTCTCTACATAAAACACAAAATAGGGCTGGGGATATGGCTCAGTGGTTCAGTACCCCTGAGTTCAATTCCTGCTGCCAAAAAAAAAGGAGAAACCAAGTCAAGGTAAAAACCAAAAATAAACCAAAATGAATGGGATTACAAATAATATTTTGATAATAATCCTGAATGTGAATGGCCTAAATTCATCAATTAAAAGACATAGACTGACAGACTAGATAAAAATAAATAAATAAACCCAACAATATGCTGCCTTCAAGAGACTCATCTCACAGGAAAAACAAACTGAAAGTGAAAGGGTGGGAAAAAACATATCACTCACATGGACCATGTAAACAAGCAGGAGTTTCCATCCACATATCAGATAAAGTGGACTTCAAACCAAAGTTAGTGGAAAGGAATAAAGAAGGACATTTCATACTTCTTAAGAAAATCATACATCAACAAGACATAATAATCATAAATATCTGTGCCTCAGACAATGAGGCATCTATGTATATCAAACAAACCCTTCTCAACTACAAGAATCAAATAGACCACAACACAATAATACCTGGTGACTTTAACACAGCTCTCTCACCACTGGATAGATCTCTAAAAAATACTAAACAAAGAAACCACAGAAATCAACAAAACAATAATTTAGACTTAATAGACATGTATAATTTAGACTTAATAGACATGTATAGAGTATTCCATCAATCAACAAGCAAATACACATTTTTCTCAGCAGCATATGGATCCTTCTCCAAAATAGATCATATATTATGCCACAAAGCAAGTCTTAGCAAATAAAAAAAAAAATAGAGATACTACCCTTCATTTTATCTGACCATAATGGAAGAAAAATAGAAATCAATGACAGATTAAAAAATAAAAAGTACTCCAAAGCCTGGAGACTAAATAATATGCTATTGAATGAAGCATGGATAACAGAAGGCATTAGGAAAGAGATAAAAAAAAATTATTAGAGGTAAACAAGAACTCTGATACAACATATCAAAATCTCTCTCTGGGACACCATGAAGTCAGTGCTAAGAGGGAAGTTTATTGCATTAAGCTCATTCATAAAAGAAGAAAAATCCAACACATAAATGACTTGACACTACATCTCAAAGCCCTAGAAAAAGAAGAACAAACCAACACCAAAAGAAGTAGAAAACAGGAAATAATTAAAATCAAGCCTGAAATCAACAAAATTGAAACAAAAGAAACAATTCAAAAATTGACAAAACAAAAAGCTGTTTCTTTGAAAAAATAAATAAAATTGACAAATGCTTAGTCACCCTAACAAAAAGGAGAGAGAAAACCCAAATTACTAAAATTCATGATTTAAAGGAAATATCATGACAGACACTATGAACTACAGAGGATAATTAGAAACTATTTTGACAATTTATACTCAAGTAAAATAGAAAATCCTGAAGACACTGACAAATTTCTAGATGCATATGATCTACCCAAACTGAACCAGGAGGACATACACAACTTAAATAGATCAAATTCACATGGCAGCCTAGATGGACTCCTCCATGCTAGTCTCTCCAGGACCAAAGCTGGAAGTAGTGGAAGTGCCATCTTCTAGCCAACTTCTTGACATCATCCTGCGGCTCATCATCCCCCCGCAGGAATTTCACTCGCGTGTGTGTGCGCAGGGGCACCAGGCAGCAGCAATTGCCACAGGCAGCGTGACATCAGCAGTGAGCGGCGCAGAGCGCAGATGCAGCATGGGGCCCCAGCCCAGGGCTCCAGCTCAGGATTCGCCCCGGGCAGGCGAGGCCTACCTTCTACACAAGGTACCTGGCTCCAGCGCGCACCCAGCCACATAAGACTCCTAGCAGTTGCTCCTGTGGACAAACCGTCTCCTGATCGGGACCCCTGGCTACTGTTCTTTGTGGATCTCCATCTAACACAGCAGAACTTCCTGCACCAGGGGGCATCAGACAGCACCTGGGAACAAACTTTGGCCTCAATGCAGCACACCGTGTAACAGCATCTTCACCAGCGGCCCAGGGCTTCACCCTGCTGTGAAACCCACACCCAGGACACCAGCAGGGAAAGTCCAGCAAGCAAAAGACAATGCCACCTACTGGAGGTGAAAGGAACCATACCTGTTTATTTACATTGAGACTTTTTTTTCTTTTATTCTTATTTTTTATTTTATCCTTTATCTTTTTTTCCTAATATTTATATTGTTTAATCTTTTTGTTTTATTTCACTGTTCTTTTCTTCTTTCCTTTCTTTCTTTTTCCTTCCCTCTTTTCTCTCTTGCTCTTTTCCTACCCTCTAATCCCCAACAGTTGTGAAACCAAGTATTCATTACACAGTGGGACATGGTAGATTGGGATTTCTGAAGTGTATACTAGAGTGGTATTATATAGTCTTGTAACTCCCACTGGCATATGTTTTATTTTTCTTGCTATCATCTCTCCTCACTGTATTCTTTTCTTCCTCCTTACTGGTCTTCCCTAACTCTCTGTCGCTCTTTCTAGTAATAGCCAACTTCTCTTGGATTTCCTTTTCATGCTTTCTAAGATCTAATAACCATTTCCTCACTTCCTACTACCCCAAAATTCTATCCTACACCCCACCCTCAAGTTTCCCTAGCCCACCAACAGAAATTATAGGCCCTTGCGCAAACTTATTGGTTACATAATAGATTGTAAAGGAACTCATAATTGTATATTGTGACTAAACTTTAAATGTATTTGGGAACTGTTAGGAGCTACTTAGTTTGAAAGTATATATATTGCTTGTATTGAGATCAATCAATATTGGTCTCCACTTTAAAGGAGAGATATTGAAACCCTGCAGGCAAACTATACCCATATAGGAGTAAAAACTATAACAACTTGGATCATCAGAGCTAGAAGGAAAGACACACAAACATCATGAAAAAACAAGGGAAGAAAGTGACTCAAACAAACCAAGTACTACACTATTAGAATCCATGGTCAGTACAGCAGAAGAAATGACAGGACAAAAATTCAGGATGTACATGATTAAAATGTTCTGTGATTTAAAGAATGATATAAGAGAGCAAGCCCAGTCAGCAAAAGATCATTTTGATAAAGAGATACATAGGCAATACAGGAAGTAAAGGATCACTTTGATAAAGAGATACATAGGCAAATACAGGAAGTAAAAGATCACTTCAATAAGGAGATAGAAATTCTGAAAAGGAACCAAACAAAAATCCTTGAAATGAAAGAAAAAATAAACCAAATTAAAAACTCAATAGAAAGCATCACCAATAGATTAGACCACTTGGAAGACAGAACCTCAGATACTGAAGACAAAATATTTAAATTTGAGAATAGAGTTGACCACATAGTGAAAATAGTAAGAAACCATGAACAGAACATCCAATAACTATGGGATAACATTAAAAGACCAAACGTGAGAATTATTGGGATAAAGGAAGGCATAGAATTCCAAACCAAAGGAATGAGCAATCTATTCCATGAAATAATATCAGAAAACTTTCCAAATATGAAGAATGAATTGGATATTCAAATTCAAGGGGCTTACAAGACACCAAATGTACAAAATCACAACAGACCTACACCAAGGCACATCATAATGAAAATGCCTAACATTCAGAATAAGGAGAGAATCTTAAAAGCCACAAGAGAAAGGAATCAGATTACATATAGGGGAAAGCCAATTAGTATCACTGCAGACTTCTCAACCCAGACCCTGAGAGCAAGAAGATCATGGCAAAGCATATACCAAGTGCTAAAAGACAGCAGATGTCAACCAAGAATCTCATACCCAGCAAAATTAAGTTTTAGGTTTGATGATGAAATAAAAACCTTCCAAGATAAACAAAAATTAAAAGAATTCACAGCAAGAAAGCTGGCACTATAGAACATTCTTGGTAAAGTATTCCATGAGGAGGGAATGAATAACAGCAATGAAAACCTGAAGAGGGAGGAGCTACACTAAAGGACAATCAAAGGAGAAACCCAATCAAGTTAAAAAATAAGAATAAAACAAAATGTCTGGAAATACAAACCATGTCTCCATAATAACATTGAATGTCAATGGCCTAAACTCAGCAATTAAAAGACACAGACTGGCAGATTGCATTTTTTAAAAAGACCCAACAATATGCTGCCTCCAAGAGACTCATCTCATAGAAAGAGATACTCACAGATTAAAGGGGAAAGGATAGAAAAAAATTTATCACTCACATGGACTGCATAAACAAGCAGGAGTTTCCATCCTCATGTCAGATAAAGTAGACTTCAAACCAAAGTTAGTGAAAAGGGATAAAGAAGGTCATTTTATACTGCTTAAGGGAATCATACATCAACAAGACATAACAATCTTAAATATCTATACACCAAACAATAGGGCAGCCATGTTCATCAAACATACCCTTCTCAAATAGATCCCAACACAATAGTATTGGGTGACTTTAACAGAACTCTCTCACCACTGGACAGATCTTCCAAACAAAAACTAAACAAAGAATCTACAAGACTTAATAGAATGATCAATGATCTAGACTTAATGGATATATATAGAATATTCCATCCAACAAGCAAATACACATTTTTCTCAGCAGCACATGGATCCTTCTCCAAAATAGATCATATGCTATGCCACAAAGCAAGTCTTAGTAAATACAAAAAAATAGAGATACTGCCCTGCATTCTATCTGACCATAATGGACTGAAACTAGACATTAATGACAGTTTTTAAAAAAGAAATCTCTACAACACCTGGAGACTCAATAATTTGCTATTGAACAATGCATGGGTAACAGAAGACATCAGGGAAGAGATTAAAAAAAATTCTTGGAGGTAAATGAGAACTCTGATACAACATATCAAAATCTCTGGGACACCATGAAGGCAGTGCTAAGAGGAAAGTTCATTGCATTAAGCTCATATATTCAAAGATGTAAAAGTCAACAAGTCATTGACTTGACACTAAAACTCAAAGCCCTAGAAAAAGAAGAACAAAGTAATACCAAAAGAAGTAGAATACAGGAAATAATTAGAATCAGAGCTGAAATCAATAAAATTGAAACAAGAAACAATTCAAAAAATTGATAAAACAAAAAGCTGGTTCTTCAAAAAAAATAAACAATTTGACAAACCCTTAGCCACCCTAACAAAAAGAAGGAGAGAGAAAACCCAAATTACCAAAATTTGTGATGAAAAAGGAAATATCACGATAGACCCTGTTGAAATTCAGAGGATAATTAGAAACTATTTTGAAAACTTATATTCCAGTAAAATAGAAAACCCTGAAGACACTGACAAATTCCTAAAGACATATGACCTACCCAAACTGAACGAGGAGCACATTCATGACTTAAACAGATCAATTACATGCAAGGAAATAGAAGAGGCCATCAAGAGCCTTCCAACCAAGAAAAGCCCTGGACCAATGGATTCTCAGCTGAGTTCTACAAGACCTACAAAGAAGAACTAACTCCAATACTCCTCAAATTATTCCATGAAATAGAAAGGGAAGGAACCCTTCCAAACTCATTCTATGAGGCTAGTATCACCTTGATTCCAAAACCAGACAAAGACATGTCAAAAAAGGAAAACTTCAGACCAATATCCCTGATGAATATAGATGCAAAAATTCTCAATAAAATTTTGGCAAATTGCACACAAAACATATTTAAAAAATAGTGCACCATAATCAATTGGGGTTCATTCCAGGGATGCAAGGTTGGTTCAACATACAGAAATCAATACACATAATCCATCACATCAATAAACTTAAAGATAAGAATCACATGATTCTATCAATTGATGCAGAGAAAGCACTTGACAAAATACAGCACCCTTTCATGTTCCAAACACTAGGGAAACTAGGGATAGTAGGAACATACCTCAACATTGTTAAAGCAATATATGCTAAGCCCAAAACCAATATCATCCTAAATGGAGAAAAATTGGAAGCATTCCCTCTAAAAACTGGAACAAGACAGGAATGCCCTCTCTCACCACTCTTATTCACTATAGTCCTTGAAACTCTAGCCAAAGCAATCAGACAGACAAAGGAAATTAAAGGGATATGAATAGGAAAAGAAGAACTCAAACTATCATTATTTGCAGATGACATGATTCTATACTTAGAGGATCCAAAAAACCCACCAGAAAACTTCGAGAACTGATAAATAAATTCAGCAAAGTTGCAGGATATAAAATAAATATCCATAAATCAAATTCATTTCTATACATCAGCAATAATCCTCTGAAAGAGAAATTGGAAAAACTACTCCATTCGCAATAGCCTCCAAAAAAATAAAATACTTGGGAATCAATCTAACAAGAGTGGTGGAAGACCTCTACAACAAAAATTACAAAACACTAAAGAAAGACATTGAAGAAGATCTTAGAAAATGGGAAGACCTCCCATGTTCCTGGATAGGCAGAATCAATATTATTAAAATGGCCATACTACCCAAAGTGCTATACAGATTCAATGCAATTCCAATTAAAATTCCAAAGTACTTTCTTATAGAAATAGAAAAGGCAATCATGAAATTCATTTGGAAAGATAAGAGACCCAGAATAGCCAAAGCTATCCTGAGCAAGAAGAGTGAAGCAGGAGGCATCACAATACCAGACCTTAAACGTTACTACAAAGCAATAGTAAAAAAAAAATGGCATGGTACTGGCACCAAAATAGACATGTAGACCAATGGTAAAGAATAGAAGACACAGACAGCAATGCACAGAAATACAGCTATCTCATACTTGACAAAGGTGCAAAAAGCATACATTAGAGAAAAGATAGCCTCTTCAACAAATGGTGCTGGGAAAACTGGAAATCCATATGCAGTAAAATGAAACTAAACCCCTATCTCTCACCATGCACAAAACTCAACTCAAAGTGGATCAAAGACCTAGGAATTAGACCAGAGACGCTGCATCTAATTGAGGAGAAAGTAGGTCCAAATCTTCATCACATTGGATTAGGCTCTGAATTCCTTAACAAGACTCCTGTAGCACAAGAAATAAGAGCAAGAATTAATAAATGGGATGGACTCAAACTAAAAAGCTTCTTCTCAGCAAAAGAAACTATCAATGAGGTGAACAGAGAGCCTACATTCTGGGAGCAAATTTTTGCCACACACACATCAGATAGAGCACTGATCTCCAGGATATATAAAGAGCTCAAAAAACTTAACACCAAAAAAACAACAACCCAATCAATAAATGGGCTAAGAAGCTGAATAGAAACCTCTCAGAAGAAGATATACAATCAATAAACATATATATGAAGAAATGTTCAACATCTCTAGCCATTAGAGAAACGCAAATCAAAACTACCCTCAGATTTCATCTTACCCCAGTCAGAATGGCAGCTATCCAAAATACCAGCAACAATAAGTGCTAGTAAGGATGTGGTGGAAAAGGTACACTCAAACATTGCTGGTGGGATTGCAAACTGGTAAAACCAATCTGGAAAGCAGTATGGAGATTTCTTTAAAAACTTGGAATGGAACCACCATTTGACCCAGCTATCCCACTCCTCAGCCTATATCCTAAAGACTTAAAAACAGCACACTACAGTAAAGCAGCCACTTCAATGTTTATAGCAGCACAATTCACAATTGCAAAACTGTGGAAGTAACCCAGATGCCCTTCAATAGATGAATAGATAAAGAAACTGTGCTACATATACACAATGGAATATTATTCAGCAATAAAAGAGAATAAAATTATGGCATTTGCAGGTAAATGGATGGAATTGGAGAACATTATGCTAAGTGAAGTAAGCCAATCCCAAAAAACCAAATGCCGAATATTCTCTCTGATTAGTGGATGCTGATACATAAGAGGGGTGGGAATGGGGAACCTAAGAGAAATGGAGGAACTCTGGATGCAGCAGAGGGGAAGTGGGGGGAGAGAAAGGGGAATGGGTATAGTAAGGATGGTTGATGGAGATCATCATCACTACCCTTGGTGCATGTATGAAGACACAAATGGTATGACTCTATCTGGTTTGCAACCAGAGAAATGGAAAAATTGAGCTCTATATATGTACTATGACTTCAAGTGCATTTAAATAAATTAATTTAAAAAAAAAAACAGATCAAATTCAAGCAAGGAAATAGAAGACACCATCAAAAGCCTACCAACAAAGAAAATCCCCGAACCAGATTGATTTTCAGTCAAGTTCTACAAGACCTGCAAGGAAGAATTAATAACAATACTCCTCAAACTATTTCATGACATAGAAAAGGAGGAAACCCTTCCAAGCCTATTCTATGAGGCAAGTATCATCCTGATATCAAAACCAGACAGAGACACATCAAAGAAAGAAAATTTCAGACCAATATCCCTGATGAACATGGATGCAAAAATTCTCAATAAAATTTTGGCAAATCACATATAAAAACATATTTAAAAAAGAGCCATGATCAAGTGGGGTTCATTCCAGAGATGCAAGGTTGGTTCAACATATGGAAATCAATTAACGTAATCCATCACATCAATAGACTTAAAGATAAGAGTCATATGATTGTATCAATTGATGCAGAAAAATCGTTTGACAAAATACAGCACCCTTTGGTGTTCAAAACACTAGAAAAACTAGGTATATGTCAATATTGTAAAAGCTATCTATGCTAAACCCAAGGCCAACATCACCCTAAATGGAGAAAAATTGGAAGCATTCCCTCTAAAAAGAAGAGTAAGACAGGGATGCCCTCTTTCACCATTGCTATTCAACACAGTCCTTGAAACACTAACCAGAGCAATTAGACAGACAAAAGAAATTAAAGGGATACAAATAGGAAAAGAAGAACTCAAACTATCATTATTTGTCGATGACATGATTCTATAGTTAGAGGATTCAAAAAATTCCACCAGAAAACTTATATACTTAATAAATGAATTCAGTAAAGTAGCAGGACACAAAATCAACACCCATAAATCAAATGCATTTCCATATATCAATGATAATTCCTCTGAAAGAGAAATTAGGAAAACTATCCATTCAAAATAGCCTCAAAAAAAAAATAAAATAAAATACTTGGGAATCAATTTAACAAGAGGTAAAAGACCTCTATGATGAAAAATACAGTACACTAAAGAAAGAAATTTACAAGACCTTAGAAGATGGGAAAATCTCCCATGATCTTGGATAGGCAGACTCAATATTGTCAAAATGACCATACTACCCAAAGTGCTATACAGATTCAGTGTGATTTCAATTAAAATCCCAACATTATTCCTTATAGAAATAGAAAAGCCAATCATGAAATTCATTTGGAAGAATAAGAGACCCAGAATAGCCAAAGCAATCCTTAGCAAGAAGAGTGAAGAAGGAGGCATCATAATACCACACCTTAAACTATACTACAAATATATAGTAGCAAAAATGGCATAGTATTTGACCAAAATAGACACGTAGACAAGTGGTACAGAATAGAAGACACAGAGACAAACCCACATAAATACAGTTATCTCATACTAGACAAAAGTGCCAAAAACATACATTGGAGAAAAGATAGCCTCTTCAACAAATGGTGCTGGGAAAACTGGAAATCCATATGCAGCAAAATGAAACTGAATCCCTATCTCTCACCATGCACAAAACGCAACTCAAAGTGGATCAAAGACCTAGGAATTAGACCAGAGACCCTACACCTAATAGGAGAAAAAGTAGGCCCAACCCTTCATTACATCAGATTAGGCCCCAACTTCCTTAACAAGACTCCTGAAGTGCAAGAAATAAAAGCAAGAATCAATAAATGGGATGGATTCAAACTAAAAAGCTTGTCCTCCGCAAAAGAAACATTCAATGAGGCGAACAGAGAGCCTACATCCTGGGAACAAATTTTTGCCACACATCAGATAGAGTACTAATCTCCAGGATATAAAAAGAACTCAAAAAAACTTAACATAAAAAAAACCAAACAGGGCTGGGATTGTGGCTCAGCTGTAGAGTGCTTGCCTTGCATGCGTGAGGCACTGGGTTCAATCCTCCACACCACATAAAAAATAAATAAAATAAAGATGTTGTGTCCATCTACAACTAAAAAAAATATTTTTAAAAAAATCAATAAATGGGCTAAGGAGCTGAACAGACAATTCTCAGAAGAAGATATACAATTGATCAACAGACACATGAAAAAATGTTCAACATCTCTAGCAATTAGAGAAATGCAAATAAAAACTAAGAGTTCATCTCACCCCACTTAGAATGTCAATTATCAAGAATACAAACAACAATAAGTGTTGGCAAGGATTTGCGGGAAAAGGCACACTTATAAATTGTTGATGAGACTCCAAATTGGTACAACTAATCTGGAAAGCAGTATGGAGATTCCTTAGAAATCTTGGAATGGAACCACCATTTGACCCAGCTATCCCACTCCTTAGTCCATACACAAAGGACTTAAAAACAGCATACTATAGTGATACAGCCACTTCAATGTTTATAGCAGCTCAATTCACAATTGCTAAACTGTGGAACCAACCTAGATGCCCTTCAATAGATGAAAGCATAAAGAAACTATGGTATATACATACAATGGAATATTACTCAGCAATAAAAGCAAACAAAATTATGGCATTTTCAGATAAATGGATGGAGTTAGAGAACATCATGTTAAGCTAAGTAAGCCAATCTCAAAAAAACAAATGCCAAATGTTCTCTCTGATAAGTGGATGCTGATCCATAATGGAGGAGAGGACATGGGAAGAATGGAGAAATTTTGGTCAAAGAGGAGGGAGAGGGAGGGGACATGGGGGCAGGAAAGATGGTGGAATGAGATATTAACTGCATATATGATGTGATTCTACATCACGTACAACCAAAGAAATGGAAAGTTGTGCTCCATCTGTGTAAAATGAATCAAAATGTATTCTGCTATCATGTATTCCTAAGTAAAATAAATAAATTTTTTAAAAAGAACCAATTTTCACTCCTGTGGAGACAATATTACCCTCTTGAAAAAGTATACTCTGTTGAAAAAAAATTTTATCATTTTGAAAAAACTCAAGTGAACAATTATATTAAAATGTGGTCCTTGATTGGCCCTTTCCTCTAACCATATGTCCACTGTGGTCTGCAGAAGCAGGGTGGGTACCCTCACCTCCTCCCCATCTTGTCCTTCATCCCAGCTCTGGCTGGGCTTTGCCTCCCACATGTTTCTACCACTACTTCAAATTCAGTCTTCCTCAAATTGCAAAGCTCCTCTGCGTGGATAGAAGAGAGGTGCCTCTGAAATTTCTCTTAGAAAACTGAGACAAGTTATCCCTTGCCAAATGTGCTCCCTGTATTGGGAAAGCATTCTGCCATCCCCAGGACCCAGCCCTTCCCAAGACACAGTAACCCCATCCCTACACAGGCCTAGGCTATCCCAGCCCCATGGAATGGAGGAGGCTAACTGAACTGTGAAAGTAGGTAATAGTTCACTATTTATAGTCCCTGTAATTATTTGCTAATTAAAAAGAACCACAACTGTTCATCAAGGGATTGAGTATATATTAATCGTTGGCAGAGCTATTTGTGTGATGCTTCAGATGGAGAAACTAAATATTACTTGACACCTTACCACAGAGTTTTCTGACAGGGCTTTAAATATCAATCAATTATTTAAAGTTCCACATATATTGACTTTTTTTAATTACAGAGCTTTCCAGAACTGAGGGAGTATAAAAGAAAAAGAATTAGTTTGCTGCAAAGAACACTCCATTTATCTTAGAATTTGATTTATTTCCTTTCTCCTTTATTAAGACCTTGCTTTGTTTTATAGATCCTACAACCAGGTGTCGATTTGTTTCCAAGACATGGTGTTTAATTATTTTTTCTCAGGGCAAGAACCTCTCTACCTTAATTGGCATGTATGGGATGGATGGAGCCTTCCGGAGAGGGCAATTTACTATTGCTTCTGTGGTGCTGGGAAGCACCTGGGTAGCCCACTCTTACCCCAACATTCACACTAGCTATATCAGGAATATCACATCAAAGAAGGGAGAACAAAATTATGCTAATAGAAATAGAAACTTACATTGAAAAGCAGAGCAACATTTATGAAAACCATTATGCATGGAATTTTATTTAAAAAAAGCAATAAATGGAAATACTATAGACCATATTTTTCCATTCTAGAGCACCCCACAATTTAACAGGCAAGTGAGTTTATTTATTTATTAGTATCAAGTCTTGTGCTGGGCACTGAAAACACTGAATAAGGCAGAATGACTGTCCTCAAAGAATTTACAATCTGCCTGGCAAAGATAGCCAATAAATACTTAAGTAGATAAAGGGGATAATTTTAGACATGGAGAAGAAGCAACAAGTATATCACAGGGAGGTGGTCAAGGATAGCCTTGCTGAAACAGTGATCTTTGAGATGAAACCTGAGTAAGGAGAAAAGCAGTCATATGCAAATGGGAGGAAAAGTCATGGCATGGGGCAGAAATGGCAGATACAGAGGCCCTGAGGCAACTCAGGACTGAATTTGGCACATCTGAGAGAACAAGAAGGTGAGTAAATGAGCATGAGGCCAGAGTATAGACAGGACCCTGAGCTCTCAGTGAGCAGCTATGCTCTTGTCTAGGTGTTATAAGAAGCCTCCAGAAGGTTTTTGGCAGGGTTTCCTTTATATTTCAGAAATAGCACTTGGGATTCTGGACATGAAATAACGAGTGAAGAGACTACTGCCATCATCCAGGAGATGAGCCAGGTAGATGCAGTTAGGTGACAAAGAAAGATCAGTGGTTGTTATGGTTTGGATCTTTAATGTCTCCTGGAAAACTCATATATTGGACAGTACAGAAATGTTCAGAAGTGAAAATATTGGACTGAGAGCTGTAACCTCATCCATAGAGTAATCCATTTGATGGATTAATAATTTGAATGAACTACTGGGTGGCAACTGTAGGCAGGTGGGTGTGGTTGTAAAGGGGCAAGGCCTAGACTTTATCTGTCCCTGGTCCCTTCCTCTCTCTCTGATTCCTGGCTGCCATGAGCTGAGCAGCTTTCCTCTGCCATGCCTTTCCACAATAATGTTCTGCCTCACTCAGGCCCAGAGCAATGAAGTTGGTCAACCATGGACTGAACCTGAAACTGGGAGCCAAAAATAAGCTTCTCCCCCTCTATGTTTTTCTTTGTTTATTATTCTTCTTTTTATACATGACAGTAGAATGTATTTTGGCATAGTAACTCTAAGTTGTTCTTGTCAAATATTTTAGTCACAGCAACAAAAAGCCAACACAGAGGTCATGGTCCAGATGGAGTCAGCTGGACTTCAAGGCCTAAAGACAGACATATCAGAGCTGGACAGGGAAATGTTGCACACCTTGGGCCAGAAGCAGTTGGTAACAGGATGAAATCTGGCTCGACTTAAAATAGAGTATATTAATAGAAGATTTTGAGGTATGTAAGACCAACAGACCAGGAGGTCATGGCCATTGAAAAGATAATTTTTTATAGTTCCCAAGGGGAGGTATAATACATACATGGGACCACATGAGGAAGCACATACTGTGGTCAGTCAGGAGGCAGAAGGAGTGAGGAGAAAATGTGGACAAGAACTTTTAATGTGGTTTCCATGATAAAAACAAAAGAGAGTAAGCAAGCCTAGAACTGGCTTGTGTGAACAATTTCAGAGGACTCTGGCATAAGGCACATGGCCCTGGGATCATTAGGATAGGGAAAGGTGCTGCAGGGAGAGAATCTGCATATCAAGGGATGCTCCTAGGTGAGTTGTCCCTATCTCTAGAAATTGGCTAATCCAGCCTCCAGTTCTGGCTAAGCACATGCTCAGGCACTAACTTTCTCCAAGCTCTCCCTCATTAGACTTATTTCAGAGTTCTGGCTAGATGAGTAAAGATGAGCATAAATCTTACCTGTAGATACCATGGACAGAACTAAAGGAAACATAGAACAGATTATGGCAGCATCTCTGTGCACACTTGTAACCCCAGTGAGTCAAAGATACTTGGTGTGACTCGGGTATTCATCTGTGAATGAGGAGCTGTACTATTTCTATCTCTGTGGACATTTAGGAGAAATGCCTTCAGAACACATCAAGAATGATGCAGCTGTGTATCAACATATTAATAAGAAAGGGACAGGTGAGCCAAGAACTCCTGAGAGAGGACTATACCTGGGGTGGGAGTTATTTCCACTGTTTTCACTGAGAACTTGTCTGTGATTATTACTCCACATCAGAGACAAAGTCTAATTCTGAGGGATTGTCTTAGTCCATATTGTATTGCTATAACAAAATACTTGAAGCTAGGTAATATATAAAGTAAAGAGATCTAATTGGCTCATAGTTCTGGAGATTCAAGAGCACGGCACTAGGGTCCTGGCAAGGGCTTCCTGGCTATATCACAATATGGTAGAGAAGTAGAAACCTGCTGAATGTGAGAAGGAAAGATCACACAGCAAGACAAGAAACAAGAGGCCAGAGAGTCATTCACTAGGCTTGCTCTTTTTATAACATCTCCCTTCTTTGGAGAACTAATCCAGTTCCATAAAGCCTACATTAATACCTTTCAAAGACAGTGCCCATGTGACCCAACTGTCTCCCACTATGTACCACCTGTTAAAGGTCCCACCACCTCATGACTACCATACTGAGAACCAAGCTTCCAGCACACAAACCCTTGGGGACACACACAAATCATATCCAAACTATAATAGTGATAAATACAAACCTTAGATCATACTGTTTTCTTCTAAAAAGCAAGCCCTAGTCCTGTGAACAGTCTTGCAGAGTTGCAAATATGGGTAGTATTTTTATTAAACAAGTCATTCATCTTCATGCCTGAAGTACATTTATCCCTGAGAGGTGACACCATGAACTAAGTGTCAGACTAAGGAATATGGCTCACTATCTGCATGAACTTGAAGGAAAAATCCCTTGTGCCTCAGTTTCCCCATCTATCAAGTGGTAGCTCTAACTCCTGTCTTTCAAAGTTTATATAAGTGTTATAAGGCTTGGATTAGACCATGGAAACAATGAACCCACCTGATAAATGAAAGGAACCATTAACTATTGAACATAATTAGCAGATATTGGCCAATGAAATTGATTGTTTAAAAAAATGACTTAAGAGTCCACCTCCACCCCTGCAAAAGAAAAATTGACTTTAATATAAAGAAAAATGTGATTCAATCTAGTTGTGTCAGGTAGGTCAGTCAGCCTATTCACTGTGTATAATTCATCCTATGAGCAACTGAACTGCAAAGATTCACTGGAAAATGTGCCAATTCTGATAATGTTGTTAAGACGCAACCACTCCATTTGACAGACAACCATGAGACCAGCAGGGACCTGCTCCCCACTTCTTACCCTAGGATTGCTGTGACCAAATTCTCCCATAGAACTTTCTCAACACCTTCTCCCTCAGTCTCCATTATGTCTAAATATTATTCACAGGTCTGCTAACCATTGATTTCTACATTCAAGAGAGAAACACTTTAATTAACAGAACAATAAGAATCTATTGGGATATTTTTCATGACTCAAATCTGCTGAAGAAATGCAAAATGTTAATTTAGGAAAGTATCAATATGTCTTCTGCAGATAATACACTGTCTACTGCCTGGTACATTTTAAAGGGATTAGAGACAGGCATGAAGCATGTGCAATTATGGGCCTTGTGAAATATAGTTACAACATCTTTTGTTAATAAAAAAAACTTGGACACCCAAAGAGTATCAGCTAATGATATAAAAGGAGCTAATTATCACAGCAGACTGGGGTAGCAGTCTTCAGCACATAGATAATGCAGCATTCCTTCAAAGAAATGAGTGGAAAAGGATTTTTTTTTTCCTGGAAACATCTTTACAGAGGGAAACACATAGATAAGTTTTTGGAGTTTGTTTAGTTTTTTTGTTTCTTTTTATTTATTTTTACTTTTATTTATTTATTGACTTATTTATTTATTGGTACTAGGAATTGAACTTGGAAGTACTCTACCACTAAGCAAGATCCCTAGCCCTTTTTTTTGAATTTTTATTTTGCATCAGGTTCTGGCTAAGTTGCTGAGGCTGACCTCAAACTTGCTATCCTCCTGCCTCATTCTCCCAAGTCACTAGGATTTCAGGTGTGTGTCATACCACTGGCAATTCATCTTATATGTGTGTTAAGGATGGTCACCATCTTTCTGGGCAGGCTGGGTTACCATCCAGCCTCACCACCTCAGGCTGGGACTCTTCGATTCATTCCCCACCATGCAGCTTAAAGGGCAGCTTGACTACATCACAGCTTCAATCTTCCTGTGCCTCTCAGTAGCCACCAAGATGCAATTCAAACTCCTTCTTCTTCCAATTCACAAGGTTTATGTGACCTTAGCCCAGTGATTCCCTCAGCTTTGCCAGCCCCTGGGCCCTATTTCTAGCTCCAAAAACTCTTTTCTCCATGCCTCACCAGCACTACCTCCTCTGCACATACTGTCTCCCATCTCTCCCAGTGGATGCCAGCAGCTCAGATGATCTTCCCAAATCTGAATTCTGAGCATGCCTCTCTCTGTTTGGGCCGCTATTACAAATTACCTTAAACCAGGTGGCTTATAAATGACAGTTTGGAAGTTGGGAAGTCCAAGATCAAGGAGTTAGCAGATCCTGAATCTGGAGAGAGCCCACATTCTGGCTCATAGATAGAGACTTCTTGCTGTGTCTTCACGTGGAAGAAGGTGTTAAGTGTTTTTCATTCAAGCCTCTTTTATAATTCCACTAATTCCACTTATGAGTGCTCCACCTTCATGATCAAATGACTATCCTAATACATCACCTTCGGGCTATGATTTCAATATTTGGATTTGGGGAAAACACAAATATTCAGGCTATAGCAAAGAACACCATATCTATCCTTCCTAAGGATATACCCCAAAACATAAAAACAGGTACTTAAGCAAGTACATATGTGCCTGTGTCCACAGTAGCATTATTCATGACAGCCAAAATGTGGAAATACCTCAACTGTCCACCAGTGGATACATTGTCATATATGCATACAATGGAATATTTTGCAGCCTTAAAAGGGCATGAAGCCCTGATACATGCTGTGAGAATGAACCTCGAAAACAAACTAAAGAAAAAGAGCTAGATTTTAAAAATGCCATTTCTATGAAAGATAAAGAATGAATAAATCCATAAAGACAGAATGCAGATTGGTGGTTTCCAGAGGCTAGAGGACAGGAGAAATGATGAGTGCGAGGCATTATTTTGGAACTGTGGAAATGTTTTGAAACTACACAAATGTGGTGGTTGCACAACATCGTGAAAGTACTAAATGCCATAAAACTGCTCGATGCTAAATGATTAATTTTTATCCTTTTTTATTTAACATTTTTAATTTTTCATGGTATATTATAATTATACATAATAGTGAGATTCAACCCACTGCCAAAGGCAAGCTGGAAGGCCAGAGAAAGCCAGGCCATGTTTCCAGCCAAGAAACACGACTGGGATTTGTAGGATGTGGTGGCGAAGGAGTCCTTCAGAGGGCTCAAAAGAGCAGCAAAAGGTAAGAGGGACAGAGTGGAGGCACAGTAATTTGAGAAGAGGGCCTCTGAGTACTGTGCCAACAGAGAGTGCTGTTTTTCTGCACACCTTCCTCCCCTTTCTCATCCTTTTTCCCATCTCTCTCAACCTACATCCATCCTGAGGCTAGACTTTGAGGGGACAGGACAATTTCCCCTCTTCTGAAGAAGATTTATCAGCTGGACCCTCATGATGTGAGCCCACTTTGGGAATAGCTCTTCCCACTGCCCTATAGTAAGATCAGTTTCCAAACCAAGCATGAGTCACTCCGGGCAGTGTGTGCCGAAGATGACAAAGCCCCTCTCCTCTTTGCCTTCTTACTGCCCCTGCACACTCTGAGCCAGAGGTTCTCATGGTTTAGTTCCCATAGTTTAGTTTAACACAGTAAACTACAGAGTTGGTAAGATACAGAGGGCCAGGACACCCACTGGCTATGATGCTGCTGCTGGTGCTGGAACCACATTTGGAAAACCACTACCCAAAATGCCATTCCCCAAGCATTGAGCAAGTTCTCTAAGGCTTCAGGCATATGACAGCTGTGTGACCATGAAGAAGTTCTTTAACCTTCCTTTGCCTCAGTTTCCTTACCTGTAAAATGGGAATAATAATATTTTCTAGCTTTCATGGGGTTGTTGTAAAGATGATTGAGCTCACATATGTAGAGATTTAGGACAGCACCATGTAGTAAGTGCTGTCTGTATTTGAGGTTGCTATTGTCCCTTCCAAAATGATACTCCATTCCACTGCACAGGATTGTATTAACTGCTATATTCGTTGTGTCTAAGGGGAACCCTGCTAATTTACTCACAAGAAAATGGATTGGCTGCAATTGTTTCTGCCAATATCCCAGTTGGACATTTCAATTTAGATGGCAGCTGTATGCTTCTCTTCACAGGTGAGTAAATTAATCAGGCAACTTTGAGTGATAACCATCTCCCGAATGTTACACCCTGGCATCTGCTCCGTACTTATTACCATTCTCCTTGCCAACTTTGAGCCCCGAATGTTTAACTGAACTATTCTCCCTTTATCCAGTGTTTCAAATTCACACCAGGTTGGAGGAGCGAAGTGAGATTCAGAGGCTGACCTGTCCAGTCCAGGTGAATTTAAGTGGAGCAATTGATTCTCATTTTAGAGATTGTTGTGTTTACACCATAAGTTCCCTGTATACCTCATTCTTTTATCCCCTGTGTTGACCAGAAATGTGACCCCTAATGAGCACCTCATAAGAGGTGGGATTCAGTCCCTTACCAGCAAAATAAGAATAAGAACATCACCTTTGCAGGTGACATAATGACTGAAAGTAAGTACCTAGCACCAGGTAGACACTCCATAAAAAATGGGGATCCCTCTGGTGCCCACTGCATGGACTGTGCTTTCTGTTCTCTCCCCCAGTGCCCTAAGGCAGGACCGTGCCCTATCATCTTTGATCCCTAGTACTTAGCCCAGTGCCTGGCATATGATAAGGACTCAAAATGTACACACAGCATGTGAACCAAGGGCGTTAGGTCCCTGAAGCATGGTGCTGCCTTCCTCCTTGAAGGAAGCTAGTCCTGATCTGAGGAGGAAAGTTAATCATTCTCCCAGGATTCATTGTCTGCATTGGCATATTGATTGCTACAGAGTAGCTTCTACTCTCCAAAGCAATTGTAAATTGATCATTTGATGATTTGTCCCAGCACCTTCTCACTTTGCCTGTTAGGCTGACAAATATCTTATTCTAGGCCCATCATTGCTGAAGGTAGATACTCCATACCTAAAACTCCTTAGAAGCTTCCAGGTAGGGAGAGGCAAAACCATTAAGTGCAAACTTACAGTTTTGCTCTAAGCCAAAAGAAATTTCTCCTTCTAGTCTTTAATCTCTTTAAAACAGTGGTTCTGAAAGTGTGTCCCAGGACCAGCTGCATCACCTGGGGAACCTGTTTAAAAATACAAATTCTCAGGACTCAGCCCAGATCTAATGAATCTGAAACCTGTGGAAGAAGAGCCTACCAATTTGTATTTTATGAGCCTTCCAGGTGATTCTGATGCACACTGAAGTTCGGCCATTACTGCTCTGAAGAAGCTACCAGGAAGAAGTGTGGACAGACTGTAACCCCCTTGTAAAAGGTTAAGTTGAAACCAGTGCACATGATTTGTTCACAGTCTAATGACAGAATGCAGAAAATAAAAGGAGGAGAGAAATAAGCAAGAAGAGGACAGGGAAATCAAGAAGAGGGAGAAAATTAAAACCCCCAGGTATATTCAGCAAATATACTCCCTTCTCTTGGAACAGCTAGGCAAATGCCCCAGGGACATGATAGTAAACAGAGTACCACAGGTCCAGCCTCATGGAGACTGTGGCTGAGGAGGGAACCAGGCCTCCAAAGAATCACACACAGTCACAGGGTCAGCTGTGGGTGTGAGACCTATGTGACCACTGGTGGACACAAGGAAGGAAGAGATGAGGGAAGCAGCCTTTGTGTGTCAAAATGAAACAGCATGTTCAACTCTCCACTTGGTCTCAGGCATGCTGATTTCAGGTGCCCTTAGGAAGTCCTAAATGTATCTCTGGAGCTGACAGACCAGAGGGAGATAATGCAGACCACCCACCTGATGGACACAGGAAGAGGAGTGAACTTCAGAAATTCAGCTCCTGGTTTGGTTGGTCAGTTTTGTGTAGGCTAGAAGAGACAGAGAATAGGAAGGGTGAGGTTGGTGAAGCGGGAGTAGGGGTTCACAGTTTGGGTGAGGTCCAGGAGAAGAAAGAAGGGGAAGAATCCAGAGCTCCGGAGACTGTTGGCTTCAGACTGAGAACAAACACAGCCCTGCACTGAAACCAGAAGCAAAGAAAGAATGGCCCAGATACAAGCTGGCTGGCACTGGTTAATAGATGGCAAGCTGAGGAAATTTGGTTACCTTCCATCTTCCCTGAGAGGTAAGTGGACATCACTGTCAAAGGTGAGGGAAGAGCTGAAAGTGGGTAGACAATATAGTCATCTTGAATTGTCACAGAGAGTGGAAGAGGAAGCCATCCTGGCACATCAAACCAGAGCACTAGACTCCAGGGCAGGCTGGTGAGTTACAATCTGTGCCTCTGCCTGGACATACCAGAGCAAATATCCCTGACGTCTGCCTCCATGCTGTGGGGAAAGGCTGGAAGGGAGAGAGATTTCACAAAAACGGCTACAGCTATGTTGCTCCAGGTATCAGTCTTAGTAAATCTGGACTCCAATCAGGATTTGAATGGTGTCTCCAGGACAGCTCAGGCACCTCCAGAGCCCCACATTCTCTGTCTATAGAAATGGGGTGACTGTTCAACTTCCATTGATGCCATTGGAACCATCCCTGGTGCTAGCACCACACTAGCTGGCAATCATAAGTATGCAGTTGACAGTGGTTGTGGATGAGGTCATCTTGTGGACCTCTGTGTCAGATTATCACAAATGTGTTGAATGAACCACAGGCTGGGAGAGAATCCCACTTTAATAACCTTTCTCTTGCCCTAATCCAAACACCTGAAGCACTGAACCACAACAGTGCTTAACACTCTGGATTTAAATGGCTGTTCACTTTAAAAAGACATGTCTGGATTTTCTAATCCTCTAGAGTCAGCAAAGCTAGTCTTCCTTAAAGATGCTCAAATGCACCTGGCTGACCCAGGTCCCCAGGGACTGAGAGTCTGATGATGGCAGGTGTGGCCATTCAGTCCCTGCTCTGGAGCTCAGCCAAGAAAGTGCCCCACCCTGGTGCTACAAGCTTAGGCTTTTGTTCACCATTAGTTCTTATTGTCCCTGGGTTTGCAAAGCAGAAAAAAAAGGAACATTATCCAGCACTCAGAGAGCCGCAGAAGAAAGAAATCAGTAAATAACAAGGTTCCACAGGAAGTGGCCTTCAAAACCTGAGGCTGATCTCTTAGGAAGTATGGCACCCATTTCACAGTAGCCCTTTTAAGGCACTTTGAAAACTATCTTCAACACCTTATTTCAAAGCTGATCTCTAATCAAGCCTGCACATCTAAGACTATATAAATTAACACTCTCATTAGAGCCCAGTAGCTGCAGGTTTGGTACAAAACAGACCTATTTAAATGTAAATTTTGACATTCAGCCCAAGACTAGAAAAGAAATAGTTTCTATATCTCAGCACTGGGAAGGAGAATGAGGATTAAATATTAATTCTTTATGAAGGAAGACTTTTTAATCATATTTACTTTCAGACCATCATGGTTTTGGGTCTTTTTGTTGTTGTTGTTCTTTAGTGGAGAATATTGGATTTTTAATTACCTGAATCTCAGAGACAGCATTCATGCCTTTCAGATTCTCCCTTGTGGCCACAGATAGTATGATTAAGTGTAATTTTGTTAAAAGTGTAGCTCCAAACACTTAATTGACAGAGGTCCTGGAGAAGCTGAAGGTAATTCAGAAATGAAAACATGTAATTCTGGCTAAAAATGAAAAGAAAAACCTGCTCAGTCTAATAAATCACGCTAGCAATAAAGCACACAGTACTTAACAGCCCTATTTCCTACCTATTAAGTTCTGCTAAGAAAGTCCTGGCATAAGTGTGACTGTTCCAAAGCTCTAACAGCAATGTGGTTTCTGTCTCGGGAGGAAGGAGGGCTTTGGAGAAGACATCCTAGGTTCCAATTGCTTGTCCTCCATTTACTGAGTAACACTCTGTGAGACATATCTTTTTCTTTTTTTTGGTACTAGGGATTGAACTCAGGGGCACTCGGCCACTGAGCCACATCCCCAGCCCTATTTTGTGTTTTATGTAGAGACAGGGTCTCACTGAGTTGCTTAGCGCCTCGCCTTTGCTGAGGCTGGCTTTGAACTTGCAATTTTCCTGTCTTAGCCTCCCAAAGTGCTGGGATTACAGGCGTGCGCCACCACACCCAGCTTCTGTGAGACATATCTGAGCCTCAGTTTGCTCATCTGCTGAGTGAGGACCTCTCCCAGCCAGATGCTGTGAAGGTTCGGTGTGATGCACAGAAATGCCGGCTCCCACCCCAAGGCACAGCAGAGTGCAGGAGTGGGGGTGCACTCTCCCTCTTCTTAATGGTCATGTGACCTGAGGACACTGCATAACTACTTTGACCTTAGGTCCTCCTCTGTAAGACAGGAGAGGCCCACCTTCCCAAAGAGCTATGTGGGACATATAGATGTAAGAAGTGCTGATTCTTTCCCCTCCCTCATGACTACCTTGTTCCCACAAGGATATCCAGTGCTTGGGGCCACACTGCAGGAAGTGAGAAGCAATCGAATATGAATTTCCATATTCTTAGGCATCACTGTCTACTCAGAGTGTGTGTCCCTGCATACATTTGTGAGCTGAGGAAACAAGGCCAGATGCCCACTGGTAAGGGTCCAGGGAGTGGGCAACATACCCAGGACCTAGGACAGACCCAACTGCATGCCTGTGAGCCCTGCACCTCAGGCATGCATTCATACACAGATACATGTACGCATACATACACCTTATCATATATACACACACATATGAGTGGGTATATACACACACACCATACCAGACCACACACATATATGTATGTGTGCACAAACACAACATATTTATTGGTTGATGAACCCAATTGGCTAATAGTTCTTACTAAGCCTTTCTATGATAAAAAAAAAAAAAAATCTGGAGATCCACTAGAAGACAAGATAAATGAGACCATGTCTTGATTTCCAGACCTCATGGTCAAGGTAGGAGCAGGGTGTTCAACCCTCATGAGAACTTTCCAGCCTCAGCAGGACCCAGGGACCACACAAGACCAGACTTGGTGCTTCTATGGCTTAGAGAAGGTGGGGCTGAAGAGGGTAAAAACAAAAACTCAGAGCCCTGTAAGATGAGAGGCTTAGGTTTTTTCAGGGCAGTTTTAATATAGAGAGGAGTAATTGGGTGGCTTGAATTCTTAAAAGAATAGATTCTCTCCAGTGTAGATGTTGGGCTTCAGGAGACCAAGTAGGCAGGGACCCCTTTATGGAGAGGCTGTAGCAAAAGCCCAAGTCTAAGAAGACATGGTTGAATGCAAGACATGGCAAGGGGAAAGAGGGGTGTGTTTGGAAATATCTGGGAGATCTAGCTCAGGGGCTTGATAAGCCACAGCATGTATAAAATGGAAGCAGATGCTGTGAAGTCTGGGTATAAGACATTTATTAGCCACCAGGAACTCATGGATGGGGAAAAAGCAGGACTAGACAGGGGGCTGAGCCTCAGCCAAGCAGCAGCCCCTTTGAAGCATATCACCTATCAGAATCATCTCCCGCCATGCTGAGATGGCTGGACTTGGCAGCCCCCTCCTGACTCCAGATGAGAACGCAGAGGGACTGATAGTGGGATGCTGCCCACATTCCTTTCTAGAGGGGGTCTGGGAGGTCATCTCCATGTGACTGGCAGATTTGAGAAAAGGGCCACATCATGATGGCTCTGCATCCATTCCTGGGCACTTGAGGAGTCAGACTCAGAAGTTTGAAAGCAGGACAAGGCCCTGACTGCTGGAGATGGGGAGAGGCTGGGGGGCTGCTGAAGCTGCCTAGTGAGCAACCAGAAATGCTTAATGTTATGCATTCACAATTCCTGGCTGAACACTTACAGTGGGAAGCACAGACTTTTAACATGGATTCTATGACTTTTAACACGTAGGATGTTCTAGGATGTGTCAGAGAGAGAATGAGAGTCACCTTGAGAAATTTAATTGCACATCCTCTGACTCTGCTAATAACTGAATAGGGTAAAGTCATATGTATTCATTCAGTGAACACAGAGCATTTATTGTGTGCCTTTCGATTGTTCTGTGCCTCATATTCAATGTGAAGACAGCACAGTCAGGAGAGGTGAAGTCCCACTGAGGTAACAATTAACTCCCAATTCCAGTGGAGGACTCTGCTCCACATACTCTCTTAGGGACCTTAAGTGAAGGAGGGAACACTGTCCATAGCAAATCTGGTTCCTTGGGAGACAACATATCAATTGGAGGCTACACACTGATGCCTTGATGCTTTTGTTTAGAAGTGACACACCATATTGGTTCCCATGACCAGGATGATTCACCAGTCGCAGGCTGACCCCAAGGGGAAGTGTGAGAGCAGACAAAATGTTTAATGAACATACCTATCTCTCCCAAATGAAATACCCACAACAGGTTAGAACAATAAGAGGCTTGGAGAAGTCAAGACCCTTGCCCAAGGTCACATAGCAAATGTCAGAGCCAGCCTGTCTGACCTCATACTCCTTGCTGCCTCTCACTTTCCTGACTTTGAGTGAATTTTTTATCACAAGTTGCTATTTTCTAGGATCATCTCACTAGGACCATCCCACAGGGAGCAGAGGGATAGGAAAAAGAGAAGGGAACTTTTACTGGGTCAAGAGCGAGCCTGTAGCTGATGTGTAGTCAGGCCGGGCTTGGGAGCTAAGGTGGCCAGCTGGTGGGTGATCAAGACAGAACACATCCAGGAGAGGAGAGAGAGGTACAGAAGTCTATTGTGTGCTTTCGTGGGCTCAGCAGAGTGTCCCAATAAACTAAGAGAGAAATTCAAAGAGACTCCTCCTGAAGACCCACCAAGCTCCCCCATAGCACATGAGTCCACAAAGGGCAGTGCACAGCCAATGCAGGAGCAGCCAGGCCAGATGGGCCATACTGGGACCATGGCTGAATGGACTATGTCCACTATAGCCCTGGCCACAAGTTTGCACAAATCATGTGGCAGTGGCAGGGATTTATCTTCCTATAGGTTCAAGTCTATTTTCTATGCTATAGCAGAATACCATACACTGGGTAAATTATAAACTAAAGAAAAATGTATTTAGCTCACAGTCCTGGACTCTGGGAAGTCCAACAATCTGATAGGGCCTCTGTGCTGAATTATACATGACTAAGGGCAAGGCAGCACACAAAAGACAGAGAGCAGAAATGAGGCTGAAAAGAACACACAGGAATACAAGAACCCACTCTTATGATAACTAACCCATTCCCACAATTATGGCCTTAATTCACCCATGAAAGTGGTGTCCCCATGAGCTAGTCACCTCTTAAAGGTCTCAACACTGTTATAGTACTAATTGAATTTCAACATGAGTTTTGGAAGGAACATAAAAATCCTACCATCCTAAGATGAGCAGTTTATGATATTTGCATTGCTACAGAACAGTAGAATCCTGGCTTACATGAACAATTCAGATGTTGTGCCTCTCTCTGGGTGCCAAATGTTATTCTGGGACCTTAAGAACTCAGGTGTTTCTCCCTATGACTCCCCAGTCCACCCCTAGGGTGCTAAAAATTACCTTCTGTGATTGACATCAGTACCTCCAATGCCTATGTCAAGGCCTTGCACAATTGGCCCTGGGCACCATCAGAGTGGGAGGATGATGGAGTCATGGTTGGACCTCCCCAAATATGTGAGCTTCCACAGGAACCCAGTGGCCAACACATAGTGTCACATGGAACCCATGGGCCCTGATCAGGTCCATGAACAGAAAACAGTCTTCTTCTCCCTGAACATTTCTGTCCCCTCTTCCTGGAGACCTTGAATGTCCTGCTGATTTCAGAAAGCAGAGGGATGCTCCAGCAGGTGCCGCAAGGAAAATAAAACAGTCTAGAACAAGAATTCTGAAGGAAGCAAGTGCTATTTTGCATATTTGTAGTAAAGGGAATTGCTCCCCATGAAATTATATGGACTCCTCCTTTTATAGTCCAATGCGAGATTGAGTTGTGAAATACTGGAAATTTCAAGATTTAATTAAAACCCAGTTCACTGCACTGAAGTTCGCTTACAAAATATAGCAAAGATTAATGGGAGATATCAAACCAAACTGTTTGTGCACGACCTGTTGGGTCATAATTTATGGGAACAAGAGGAAAAGAGCAAGATCATTACCTTAAAATAAATTTACTGCTTCTCAGGCTAAGTAAAATGGAAATAATAAAAACCCGCGGGTCAGCTCAACTGCACCAGAATGAAATGGCAGCCTAGACAGGTGGGTACAATCAATCAGCAAGTGTTGTCAGGGCCTGCCGAAAAGGGGCCCCTCCTATTTTATTTAATCCTCTCAAGACTACCATGATGGCTGTCCCTGTTTTCCAACTGAAGAAACTGAGGCTCAGAGAGACCAGGTGACTTGCCCAAAACCGCAACACTAGTAGGTGCAGAGTTGGGATTTGAAACAGGCCATCTGGCTTAGAATACATGCTCCTGCATCATAGTGTGCAGCCTCGCTTGCATCTACCCTTTTGAACTGGCCTTCTAGGTGACAGGGCCCTGGCCACGTGAACCAAGTGCCAGATCCAGGCAGAGGCACTCTGCTCAGGAGCTAGGAGATAGTTGAGCAATGGCCCTCAAAAGATGTCCATGTCCTGATTCCTGGAACCCATGAGTATTGCCCAATGTGATGGGTAATTTTATGTGTGGACAAGGTCAGGTCATTGTGCCAGTTGTTTGGTCAAACACCAATACAGGCATTTCTGTGAAGGTGTCTTTTAGATAAGATTAACATTTAAACTGGTGTACTGTGAATAAAGCAGATCATGCTCCATAATGTGAGTGGGTCTTTCCAATAAGTTGAAGGCTTTCAGAGTAAAAATTGAGGTTTCCTGAGAAGGAAGGGATTCTTCCAATAGTTGGTCTTCCAAGTAGAACTGTGACAATCTCTTGGATCTTCAGCCTGTTGGCCTGCTTTGAAAAATTTCGTACCTGCCAAACTCCATAATGGCAAGGGTCTATTCTTTAAAATCCCCACCCTACTCTTTCTCAACTTACCAAGGAGATCTTTTGTTTCTCGATAGATAAATGACAATAAATAGATGATAGATAAACAGACAGATGGATAGAAATGCTCCTCAATTTTACAATGGGATTATGTCCCAATAAATGCCTGATAAATTAAAAACATAAGTCAAAAATGCATTTCATACCGGCCTGGGCAATGACTTTCTCAATAGGACTCCTTAAAGTTCAGCAAATAATACCAAGAATGAATAAACACAATGGCATCAAATTTAAAAAGCTTCTGCACAGCAAAGAAAGCAATTAAGAGCATTAAGAAAGCACCTACAGAATGGGAGAAAAATGTATGCTATCTACTCTTCCAACAGAGGATTAATGTTCAGAATATGTAAAGACTTATAAAAACCAACAATAAGACCACAAGTAACCCATCCAAAAAATGGGCAAATGAGCTAAGCAGATATTTCTCAAAAGAAATACAAATGGACAATAAATATATGAAAAATATTCAAAGTCATTAGCAATTAGGGAAATGCAAATCAAAACTACACTGAGATCTTATCTCACTCCAGTTAGAATGGCAAGCCGTTAAGAATACAAAAAATAGTAAAGGTCAGAGATGATGTGAAGAAAAAGGAATACTTTTCCACTCTTGGTGGGATTGTAAATTAGCACACCCACTATGGAAGTCAGTATAACTGATTTCCTCAACGACATTCACAAAAATACTCACTCTAAGAACTAAGAACCGAAGTGCTCACCAATAGTGGAATGGACAAATAAATGATGTCAGACATGGAATAAGATAAAGCAATGAAGATCACAGACAAGGAAACTATAACTATGGACAGCAACATGAAGGAACCCCACAAAGCACTGTATGAAAGAAACCAGACACAAAAGACTACCCACTGCATAGTTTTATTTAAATAATTACAGAAAGAGGCAGAACTATGGTGTCAGAGGTTGAGATAATGGTTACCTTTGGGGAAGAAAGGTATAGGTGGGTCAGGAGGACATAAAAACACTTAGAGATTATGAATATGACCAAATTTTGTTTAAAAGTACCCCATAATTAAAACATAAAGTGAAGGAAATCTCTAAGAAAAGTAGAGGTAAATGTAAGGAGATATTAAAAAGAAACCAAAGGATCCATCTGGAAGTTCTAACAACAGGAGTTACAGAAGACAAGAGAGAGGATGCAGGACAGGGCTCCATGACTACTTAATGCCACTTGTTTTCTCCTTATGATGAGTCCAGGGTGCCTCCTAATTCTACATCCTAATGATGCCATCTGCAAGGAGGCTTAATGCACTCTCTACATCCACACTTAGAATCCTAAGAAAACTAGCAAACTGGTTTAGTTTGGGTAGACCCACCATAATGAATTTCAGTCAGCTGTGGTCAGGAATAGGACCTGTAGGAACAGAGTGGAATAAGCCACAGGCAAACCTTAGGAAAAGGGTCTATTCATTCACTCATCTATTATTAACTTCACAGTGCAAACATGGTCCTGGGCCAGACTCTGTTCTCCCAGCTGGGAATGCAAGGTTGGTTGAGTCATTGATGCTGACAATCCCATGGGTATCCTGTGGCCACGGTTGCCTTACTGAATATGCAGTGCTGTAGGAAAGGTTCAGTTAGCAGCCTCATTGGAACTAGAAGATACCAGAGGATATAACTGATAATTTCACAATGCTGTGAAATCTTAAGCTCTTGAATTCCTTGCTTTGCAATCATTTTTGCGCAGCTGATTCCCTTTGGTTGTTTTCTGCCGGGGGAAATAAAGGAGACCTAACTATTTCATAAGCTTCTGTTGGGTTTTTCATTTAATTAACTACACACATTGGAGCACCTGCACTGTGAATGAATGTCTCCAAGAGGAAGCAGCTGAAAGGGCAATAGAAATGTGCACAAAATGGAATGAGGGGAAAACACTGAGGGAAGAGTCATTGCTGTTGAGCTGAAACACCTCAATGTGTCTGTTAAGGGGATGGCCTGCTCCCCACTCCCACCCCATGGTGCCTAACTGTCGGTAGGACCCAGCCATGCTGATATCCCTATGCCTGACCAGGTCATTCATCATTTGGTTATTTATCCCCAGAGGAGAAGAGGGGCTCATCCTCCTGAGCAGTTAGAAGGATGCAGTTCCCAGCTAGTCACCCCCACCTTGTTCTTCCCTGGGCACTGTTGCCTTGCTGTGCTCACCCAAAGGGGCCAGGCTTGCTCTTCCTGAGGAAGTCAATGGATGTCCAGCTCTGGCCAGTGATTCTATCTGTTAGTCAGCTTTCATTGGCTGTTACCAAAATACCTGACAAGAACAACTTAGAGGAAGAAAAGTTGATTTTTGGCTCATGGTTTCAGAGGTTTAGTCCATGGCCAGCCAACTCCATTGCTCTGGGTCTGAGGTGAGGAAAAACATCATGGCAGAAGAGCATGGAGGGGGAAAGCTGCTCACCTCACGGCAGCTGGGAAGCAAAGAAAGAAAGAGAGAGGAAGAAGCAAGGGATAGATAAAGGCTAAGGCCACATCCTCAGTGACCAATTTCCTCTAGCCATGTCTCCTTTACCTATAGTTTACCCAGTAGTCTGTTCAAATTATTAATCCATCAAATGCATTAATCCATGGATGAGGTCACAGCTCTCATAATCCCATCTTTTCACCTCTGAACACTGCTGCATTACCTAACACATGAGCTTTTCAGGGGACATTAAAGATCCAAACCACAACACCATCTAAAGTGGAGATCTAGTGTTATAAAACTGTTTCTAATAGTAGTAAATCCTAAATTTGGGTGTCCCTGATCTTACCACTTGCCTTTCCCTTAACTGATTCAGAAGTTGGGATGCAGGGAAGGAAGGTGTGTAATAGACTCCTTCATACCTTCAAAGTTTGGCTAACAAGAAACCCATACACACAATTTTTCTGGGCCTCACATGTCTGGAGGAGTCTCAGCTCCCTCCCTGATCTATAATGATGCCCATATCTTGCCTGTCTGAGGCTCCTACCCCTCTGCTTCCCAACCCTGGCCCAAGTCTCCTGCTGGCACCCAATATCACACACCACCCAAACTATCTTTCTCAGGACTAAAAAGGACACTCCTTGTTGAAGGGCCGATATGTCACTGGTCTCTAGGGAGCCTGGCACACCCCAGCCAGATGTTCAATAACTATGTGTTCAACTACAAAGTGATGAGCCCTCACCCTCCTCTGCCACCCACAGAAGTCTAGATCAGCACTTCCCAAACTATCTGAGGGTAAGAGGCAGTTTTATTCATTTCCAATAGGTTACAGATTGAGAGTTTAACAAAATACCAGGGAAAAATGGTACTCAAATACAAGCCCCTAAACATTTGTTTTTAGATCCAATGCTACTACAAAGAACTGTCAGCAAGTTTTCTAGATGTGTGGACTCTATTATATCTATTTGCTTGTGTGCAGGTGGCCCATGCCTGAGGACCTGCTTCATCAGAAGCCCATACTGTGAGTGGCAGTGGACCTAGATAGCACTGCCTGCTGGGGAGAAGGGAGTATCAGCACTGTGGTATCTACAGCCTCTGTAGGTGAGCTCAGACTCAACTTTGGCCCCTCTGCTTGCTCTGCAGTGTCCAAACTCAGCACACACCAGATCTGACCAAGCAGCCTGTGTTCCTGAAATTAATTGCTTTTCTGAAGCTACAAAATTAGCTTCTGGAGGAAAATATTAAACTCCATTCTCAAAAAAGAATGATCTATGCTCTTTAGAAGAGAAAAAACAACAGCACTGCTCGACTTTCCAAAGTGATTTAGATCTCAACTTAGTTTCAACCCAGGGGGGGAAACAGAATAAATAATAACCACCAGAAGAACTGCTGAAAAAGTCTTTCCTCTCCTGATTGGGAAGCCAGGTAGGGTGGGGGTTGCATTGTATAACAAACCTTTTGCTTTCTGGGTCGAAAGCTAAATCCCCTGGAGACACTTCAGGGACTACAGTAGTCCTCTGTGCCGCCCATCTGTTCATGGCCCTTCCCATACTTCAGCATCACTTCTGCCTCTGACTGTCACAGCATCCTGCTAATGGACTTAATCCCCATTCCAGGAGCTGGTCAATATAGTAATGAGAAGCTTTGACTTACGGTTTTAATTCTTTTCCCAACCTGGAAAGGATAGCCTGAGAGAAGTTGCAAGGCAGAGACAGAAATGCAGCCAGATTGTCCAGGGCCTGAGATGTCTGCAGCCAGGGCTTATCCCAGCAGTAGACTGTGACATGCTCTCCATCTCCCTCTGATTTCAATGACAAAAGCACCCTTACACTCCCAAGTCACACAGCCTTCAGAAGGCCACTGCTGAGATTCTGAGAACTGAACAAAGCCTTTGGCAAAGTCTCAGGGTTAAAGAGGAGAAAGCAGAGCTCAGGGCCTGGTGAACAGGCTTTTAGTTATGTCCTCAACAGGACAGAGTGGAGAAAAAGCTCACCTCCCAAACACTGGCACCCAGCTTCAAGTCTGCTCAGAAGGAGTGATCTTCCTCAATTCTGAAAGCTGGCCAGAGACAAACATAAATCTTCTCTGGAGGAGAAGAGCTTCCAGAATTTCAAATTATATCCCATGCTGGGCTCCAATACAAAAAAAAAAATCTGAGCAAAAGAAGTTACACTGCATTTATGTATGATGTATCAAAATGCATTCTAGTGTCCTGTATAACTAATTTGAACAAATAAAAAAATGTGAATTCACTGAAACAAAAAGGAAAAATATACATGACAGGTCAGTATAAATCTAAATATTAGAGTTATCAGAAATGGATATTAAAATAGTTGTGATTAATATATTCAAAAAAATTAAAACAATAAGAAATTTAGCAAAAAAAAATTAAAACTTCTAAATTGAAAGTGGAATAAGTAATGTGAGTATACTAATCTGTTTTATGAACTATCTCAGGCTTGGTAATGTATGAATAAAGGGGGTTTACATAACTTACAGTTATGGAGACTGAAAGTCCAAGATTAGGATACCCCATCTGTTTGACTTCTGCTGAGGGCCTTTCTGTCTGCATCACAACATGGTAGATGGTATCATAGTGGGAGTCAATGTCAAGATAGGAAGCCAGAGAAGGATTCAAGGGTCAGGCTTTCTCTTTTATAACAATTCACTCTCATGGGAACTAAAGGGCTCCAGTGAGAAGTATCTTAATCTCTTTGAGGGCACGCCCCCAATGACCTTGCTACCTCCCACTAGGCCCCTTCTCTTACAGCTTCTACCACCTCAACCCAGCCACACTGAGGACCAAGCCTTTAATATACAAATGCTAGGGGACAAACCATTCCAAACCACAGCAATAGAAATTCAACAAATACCAGTTTAAACATAATGCAGAAGAATTCATGAAAAGAGCAGAAGAACACATGTTATCATCAATCAAAATGGATTCTACTGTCATGTATAACTAAAAAGAACTAATAAAAATAATAATTCCCACCAGCAATGTATGAATGTACCTTTTTCCCCACATCTTCACCAACATTTTTTGCTATTGTATTTTTTTTAATTTTTTATTTGTTCTTTTTAGATGTACATGACAGTAGAGTGTATTCTGACATATTGTACATACATGGAGTATAACTGCCCATTCTCATGGGTGTACATATGAAGTTACACTGATTATGTATACTTATATGAACATAGGAAAGTTATGTCCAATTCATTCTACTGTCTTTCCTATTCCCATCTCCCCTCCCTTCTCTTCATTTCCCTTGTCTAATGCAATGAATTTCTATTCTTCCACTCCCCACCCTTACTGTGTGTTAGCGTCCACATGTCAGAGAGAACATTAAGTCTTTGGTTTGGGAGATTGGCTTATTTCACTTAGCATAACAGTCTCTAGGTCCATCCATTTACTGAAAAATGCCATAATTTCATTATTCCTTATGGCTGAGTAATATTTCATTATGTATATATGCCACATTTTCTTTATCCATTTGTCTGTGGAAGAGCACCCAGATTGGTTCCATAGCATAGCTATTGTGAATTGAGCTTCTATAAACATTGATGTGGCCACTCATTATAGTATGCTGGTTTTAGGCCCTTTGGATATATACCTAGGAATGAGATAACTGGGTCAAATGGTGGTTCCATTTCAAGCTTTCTGAGGAATCTCCATACTGCTTTCTAGAGTGGTTGCACCAGTTTGCAATCCTACAAGCAATGTATGAGTGAACTTTCCCCCTACATCCTTGCCAACATTTATTGTTTTTTTCTTAATTTTTTTTTAGTTATCGATGGACATTTATTTTATTTATTTTTGTGTGCTGCTGAGGCTCAAACCCAGTGCCTCACAGATGCTAGGCAAGTGTTCTACTACTGTGCTACAACCATAACTCCATTGTTTCTTATATTCTTGATAATTGCCATTCTGACTTGTGAATGAAATGAAATGTTAGTGTACTTTTAATTATCATTTCTGTAATTGCTAGAGGTATTGAACTTTTATTCATATATTTGTTGACCATTCGTATTTCTTCTTTTTAAAAGTGTTTAGTTTCTTTGCCCATTTGTTATTTGGGCTATTTGTTTTTGTTTTTCTTGTTGTTTTCTTTTGTGTGTGTGTGTGTGTGTGTGTTAAGTTTTTTGAGTTCTTTAGATATTCTGGAAATTAGTACCCTATCTGAGGTGCAGATGGCAAAGATTTTCTCCCATTCTCTAAGCTCTCTTTTAGTGCTCTTGATTGTTTAAGTTTGCTTCTATCTCCTTTATTGATTGTTGATTTTCTTTCTTGTGCTTTAGGAGTCTTGTTATGAAAGTCAGTCCCTGAGCCAATATTTTCTTGGGCCTATATTTTCTTCTAGTAGGTGTAGGGTATTTAGTCTAATTCCTAGGTTGAGTTGATTCACTTTGAGTTGAGTTTTCTGCAGGGTGAGAGCTAGAGATTAAATTTCATTCTGTACATAGGATTTCCAGTTTTCCCAGCACTATTTGTTGAGAGGCTATCTTTTCTCCAATGTACATTTATGGCGACTTTGTCTAGTATAAATTTATTTATGTGGGTTTGTTTCTGTGTCTTCTGTTCTATTCCATTGGTATTCTTGCCTATTTTGGTGCCAATACCATGTTTTTGTTGTTGTTGTTGCTACATCTCTGTAGTATAATTTAAGGCCTGATATTGTGGTGCCTCCTGCTTCATTTTTCTTGCTAAGAAATGTTTTGGCTATTCTGGGTCTCTTATTTTTCCAAGTAAATTTCATTACAGCTTTTTCTGTTTCTATGTAGAACATCATTGAAATTTTGATGGGAATTCCATTAAATCTGTATAGTACTCTTAGTAGCATGGCCATTTCGATAATACTAATTCTTCCTATCCAAGAACATGGAGATCTTTCTATTTTCTAAGATCGTCTTCAATGTCTTTTTTTAGTGAGAAGAATATACCTTGGCTGAAGAACAGAAGATGAAAAATACAGAAATGACCATAAGAGTCATGAGGAACATAATGAAAAATGTCTTGCATAGGTGTAATTGTGTCCCAAAGAAGAGGAGAGAGAGAATGGAGCAGAACCCAAAATTTGAAAAGATAATGACAAAGAATTATCAAAAAAAAAATGATGACAGATTCAAATCATATATTCAGAGGTGTTACAAAGAGTAAGAAAACAACCCTTAAGTACTGCAGAGCAAAATGCTTAAAGAAGAGAAATTATACCGGCAACTAAAAAAAAAGACAGATTAGCTTTAACAGGGCAATATGAGACTGACAGAACAATCCTCCCAGATGCAATAAAAGCCAAAAGAAAATGAAATGGCCAGCTCACTAATCTATACTTAGAAAAAATACACTTAAAAAACAAAAGCAAAATAAAACATAAGAGAAAAAGAAAAAACTGAGACAATTTATCACCAGGAAAGTCATCCTAAAGAAATACTAAGTTCATTAGCCAAAAGTGCAGAAATGAAAGGATCAATGTGTGAGAAAATATAAGTGAATGTTGATTGTACTCATGGTTTGAAATACATGTAAAATTTGTTTATAAAACTACAAAATTTGTGAGGTAATAAAGTGCTAGTATTCTAAGACCAAGCATTCTTGGAAAATGCTAAAAAAAAAAAAAAAAAACTAACTTAAATGATTAAAATTAGCCAAAGATGCCAGCTGTAATATTAAGAGTCACTCCCCAAATTGTCATAGAATGTCCACCTAGCATGTTAACAAAAAGGTAAACAATTAAGTAATAAAAATGTACTTAATGACTGAAAAATTAAAAATAAGAAATTGAAGAGAAAGAAAACAATAGGTTAGAAATACACATGAAAGGAACATGCCTGATCTAAATCCAAAATATATCAGCAATTGAATTAAATGTAAATGGACTAAATACTCAAAAAAAAAAAAGACTGCACAAAAAGAAAAACTATGCTGTTCATAAGAGATACACCTTAAATATAAGGACACAGAATGATTGAGAATAAAATGATGGAAAGATAACAATGAAAACCCAAACCAAAAGAAAGCTAGTGTGAAAATACTAGTATCAAAGTAAATTTTTAAATAAAAAATTTTGAAAAATAATTATTAGACATACACAGGGATATTTTCAGATGATAAAATAGTCAATCCTTCAGGAACATAACAATTCTAAACATATCAATAGCATACTTTTAAATTATATGAAGCATAAATAGACAAATGTGCCATCACAGTGGTGGATCCAAATGCACCACCCTCAACAACTGATAGGACAAGTGTACCAAATTATTAAGCACATAGATCTGAACAACACAATAAACAAACCTGACCTAACTGACAAATATAGACGCCTGCACACAACTGCAGAATGCAAATTCTCTCAAGTACACATGAAATATTTACCAAAATTTGCCATATATTAGACCATATAACAAGTGTCAAGCCTTAGAAGCATTCAGACGAAAGTCTCTGTTCTAAATCAGAAATCAAAACCAAAAACAGTATAAATTCCTAAATATTTAGAAATTGAGAAAAACAAATTCATAACTTAAAGAAAAATTATAAAAATTTAAAACTAGTTCAAATTAAAATTTTAAAATGGCATACCAAAGTTTATGGGATATACCTAAGTCCTAAATTAGTGAGAATTACACAGCCATTGTACATATATTTAAAGAACAGAATTAAAATAATTATATAAATATCCTCATCAAAAATAAAAGTCAAGAAAGTAGTGGAAATAATAACAACATTAAGAACAGAAATTTTTAAAAAGAAAACAAACATAATAATGAAACTATTTTTTAAAATATAGACTCATCAACAAATAGAAAAGTCACAACTAATATCAGAAACAAAAAGGGAATATCAGTGTAGATCAGACAAAATTTAAAAGATGGTAAAAGAGGGCTGGGGTTGTGGTTCAGTGGTAGAGTGCTTGCCTAACATGTGTGAAGCACTGAGTTCAATTCTCAGCACCACATATAAATAAATAAAATAAAGGTCCATCAACAACTAATTACAAAAATGTTTTTTAAAAAAGATGATAATAGAATTTTAAGAAAAAATTTTGGCAGTACAAATGAGAATTTAAATGAATTGTATGAATTCCCTGTAAAACAACTTTGCAACACTGATGCAAGAAGTCCAAGTAGGTAGATAAATTTTTTTAATTAAAAGAATTATTTACTAGCCAGGTGCAGTGGCACATGCCTGTAATCCTAGTGGTTTGGGAGGCTGATGCAGGAGGATCATGAGTTCAAGGCCAGCCTCAGCAATGGCAAGGTGCCAAGGCCAGCATAAGCAACTCAGTGAGAACCTGTCTCTAAATAAAATACAAAATAGGGCTGCAGATGTGGCTCAGTGGTTGAGTGTCTGTGAGTTCAATCCCTGGTACCAAAAAAATATATATATATTTACTAAAATTTTCCCAAAGACATCTCCAAGTCTAAATGAGTTTACCAACAGATTCTATTAAATATTTAAGAAAAAATAATGCAAATTTTACACAAACTCTTGCAGACAATTAATTTTAACTTGCCAAATTTGGCAAAAAAAAAAAATGACAAAAACATTATAAAAAAAAGGAGGGAGGGAATCACAAACCAATATCTTTCACAAATACAGATACAAAAGTCATAAACAAAATACAGCAAACCAAATACAGTAATATATTAAAAAGGACCATGTTGAGTTTACTTCAAGAATGCAAGGTTTGTTTTATAATTAAAACTCTACTTATACATTAGCAAACTAAAGAAGTAAAATCATAGGAATATCTTAACAGATGCAGAAAAAGCATATGATAAAGTTCAATGTTCATTCAGGGAAAACTATTTTAGCAAACAAGGAATGAAAGGAAAATTCCTTAATCTAATAAAAAAAATTACCTATAGCAAATATTATACCTAAACAGTAAAATACTAAAAATACACTCCTTGAAATCATGACCAAGACAGGCTTCTAACACATGATCACTTCTGTGTAACATTTTATTTGAGATATTACTGCATGACTAAGGCAAGAAAAAAAATAAAAGGTTTAGGAATTGAAAAGGAAGAAATTATGCTGTAATTTCTATTTCTATATACCTACAACAAAAAAGTTAGAAAAATAAATTCCAAAAACGAGTCCCATTTGTACTAATAGCCAAAAAATATCAAATGCCTAACATTAGGTTTAACGACAGTAAGCAAATCCTCCACACAGAAGAAAAAAACACAAAAACTTTAAAAAGTTGTAAGTAAATGAACAATGATACTCAGAGATAGTAAACTCTGTAAAGAAAACATGTAACCTCTTCCCAGATCACTGGATTGGTGACAGCCAATCAGGATTCCAGCCTGCTTTGCCCTGGTTAGTACTGTCCCCACACTGAAAACAGGGCCACCAGGGCTGCCTGATCCATGTCTGGGGCCCCACCTGCCTCTCTTAACAGGCTGGGCCTGTGGCTTTGAACCCACCCATGTCATTGTAGAAGTTCTAAAGAAGACAGAGGGAAGATGGCAGGAAAAAGTGCTTTCTTGAGGGAGCTCTCACATCTTCCTTCTAAGTGTGAGAGCTGTGCTAGGTTTAAAGTCAAATTCATTGGGCTTTTTGTTCCTCCTGAAATTTTAGGGTTTATCTAACCCTAAAACCTCCTTTGCAAATGTTCTAGTTACATACAGTTTAGATTTTCTAGTTTAATTATCTTTTTATTGAGCACATGCTACTTGTTTTACATGCCTTATCTCCTACCTTCATAACATTTTTACAAAATTAGGTGTTAATAGCCCCATCTTATAGATGAGGAAAATAATACTGAGAGGATTATTTTGGTGGCTGGTCCAGGATCACATAGAAAAACCAGCTGATGCAGCTGAGTTCACACAGGGGTCTCTAATCCCAAATCATGTTGCTTCCCACAACCAACAGCTGGGAATGAGTTTCTGAGCCCCCTTTCTACTGAGTGCTGGGAATTTTTCCACATCAAAGTAAGTAGGTACTATGCATATAAGCATTCATGGAACAGAAAGAAGTCACATCCTTTAAGCAATTTTTCATTACACAATAGATTCCAGAGTCTCTTCTCTTCTGGATCTATGGATATCAACAAGCTATTACTGTGAATCAGTTTTCTTACAGTACCCTTAAGTAAAACAATTTATAAAGAGAAAAGGTAGTTCCATGCCAGAGCCCCTGCCCACCAGGAGTACAGGCCAAAGCCCAGGACGGCCTCCCGGGACCTCTGCAGGAGCCCAGCCAAGGTCAGGCCCAAGATTGCTACCCACTGGACTGGGTAGCAATCTGACCACGCAGAAACCCAGACCCAAGCCCAGGACTGCCTCCAGGGAACACTGTGGGAGCCCGGGCCTAAGTGAGGCCCAGAACCATCCACCAGTTGGTGCCAGAGCCTCTACTCACTGGCAGGAGCCCAGTCCAAGGCCCAGGACTGCTGTATCCATCTGGGGACACCTGCTGGGGATGGGAAGTGAACTTCAAGATGGGGTACAGGTAATCTGTAGGGTCACTACAAGATAATAGGATACAAACTGCAATAGCTCAGATCAGCATGGCAAGAAACAAAGACATAGAATCAACATGAAAAAAACAAACAAACCTAGATACCACAATAATAGAATCCATTGTCAGCACAGTTGATGAAATGTCAGAAAAAGAATTCAGAATGTATGTAATTAAAATGATCTGCAAATTAAAGAATGACTTAAGCAAGCAAATACAGGCAAAATTTGATCAATCCAACAAAGAAATAGGAGAGAAAATAAAGGCGACCATTGATCACTCTAACAAAGAGATAAGAGAGCAATTACAAGTAGCAAAAGATTACTTTAAGAAAGAGCTAGAGATTGTAAATTTTAAAAAGTCATAAATTCTTGAAGGAAACAATAAACCAAATTAAAAATGCAATAGAAAGCATCACCAACAGAATAGATAAATTAAAAGACAGAACTTTCGATAATGAAGACAAAATATACAATCTTGAAAATAAACTTGACCGCACAGCAAGGATGGTAAGAAATCATGAACAGAACATACAAGAAATATGGAGTAGCATCAAAAGACCAAATCTAAGATTTATTTGGATAGAAGAAGGCACAGAGTTTCAAACCAAGAAAATGCACAATCTCTTCAATGAAATAATATTAGAAAATTTCCCAAACATGAAGAATAAATTGGAAAATCAAATGCAAGAGGCTTACAGGATACCAAATGTACAAAATTACAACAGATCTACACTAAGGCACATTATCATGAAAATGCCTAGCATACAGAATAAGAATATAATGTTAAAAACTGAGAGAGAGAGGAATCAGATTACATATAGGGGGAGAGCAATTTAGATCTCAGCAGATTTTTCAACCCAGACCCTAAAAGACAGGAGATCATGGAACAACATATACCAAGCTCTGAAAGAAAATGGATGCCAACCAATACACTTATATCCAGCAAAATTAAGCTTTAGATTTGATGACAAAATTAAAACCTTCCATGTTAAAAAAAAGTTAAAAAAACTTGCAGTGAGAAAGCCTGCACTACACAGCATTCTCAGCAAAATATTCCATGAGGAGGAAATGATAACCAACAATGAAAATCTGCAAAGAAAGGAACTACACTAAAGGAAAGGCCAATCAAAAGAGAAACCAAGTCAAGATAAAAACCAAAAATAAACCAAAATGAACAGGATTACAAATCATATCTAAATAATAATACTGAATGTGAATGACCTAAACTCATCAATTAAAAGACATAGACTAACAGACTGGATTAAAAAAAAATGACCCAACAGTATGCTGCCTTCAAGAGACACATCTCACAGGAAAAGACATTCACAGAGTGAAAGCGAAAGAGTGGGATAAAACATATCGTTCACATGGTAAACAAGCTGGGGTTTCCATCCTCATATCACATAAAGTGGACTTCAAACCAAAGTTGGTGAAAAGGGATAAAGAAGGACATTTCATACTTCTTAAGGAAATCGTACATCAACAAGACATAACAATCATAAATATCTAATGCCCCAGACAATGGGGAATATATGTATATCAAACAAACCCTTCTCACCTACAAGAATCAAACAGAGCCGGGCGCGGTGGCTCATGCTTGTAATCCCAGCACTTAGGGAGGCTGAGGCAGAAGAATTGCGAGTTCAAAGCCAGCCTCAGCAATGGCGAGGCACTAAGCAACTCAGTGAGACCCTGTCTCTACATAAAACACAAAATAGGGCTGGGGATGTGGCTCAAGGGTCAAGTGCCTATGCCCATGAGTTCAATCCCCAGTACCAAAAAAAAAAGAATCAAACAGACCACAACATAATAATAATTGGTGACTTTAACATACCTCTCTCATCACTGGATAGACCTTCCAAATGAAAACTGAACAAAAAGAAACCATAGAACTCAATAAAACAATCAATAATTTAGACTTAACAGACATATATAGAGTATTCCATCCATCAATGAGCAAATACACTTTTTTCTCAGCAGCACATGGATCCTTCTCCAAAATAGACCATATGTTATGCCACAAAGCAAGTCTTAGCAAATACAAAAAAAATAGAGACACTATCCTGCATCCTATCTGACCACAATGAAATAAAACTAGAAATCAATGGTGGATTAAAAAATAGAAACTACTCCAACACCTGGAGACTAAATAATATGCTTTTGAATGATGCATGGACAACAGAAAACATCAGTGAAGATATAAAAAAAATTCTTATAAGTAAATGAGAACTCTGATACAGCATATCAAAATCTCTACGACACTATGAAGGCTGTGTTAAAAGAAAAGTTCATTGCATTAAGTTAATTCATTAAAAGAAGAAAAAGTCAACAAATAAATGACTTGACACTACATCCCAAAACCCTAGAAAAAAGAAAAACAAACCAACACCAAAAGAAGTAGAAGACAGGAAATAATTAAAATCAAGGATGAAATCAATGAAATTGAAACAAAAGAAACAATTCAAAAAATTGACAAAACAAAAAGCTGGTTCTTGGGCTGGGGTTGTGGCTCAGAAGTTGAGTGCTTGCCTTGCATGTGTGGGGCACTGGGTTCAATCCTCAGCACCACATAAAATAAAGGTATTGTGTTCATCTACAACTAAAAAAATTTTAAAGAAAAAAAGATGATTCTTACAAAAAATAAATAAAATTGACAAACTCTTAGCCACTCTAATGAAAAGAGCAAGAAAACTCAAATTACTAAAATTCAAGATAAAAAGGAAATATTATGACAGACACTATTGAAATACAGAGGATAATTAGAAACTATTTTGAAAATGTATACTCCAGTAAAATAAAAAACCCTGAAGACACTGAGAAATTTCTAGAGGCATATGACCTACCCAAACTGAACCAGGAGGACATACACAACTTAAACAGATCAATTTCAAGCAAGGAAATAGAAGATGCCATCTAAAGCCTACCAACAAAGAAAAGCCCGAGAACAAACACATTCTCAGCCAAGTTCTACAAGATCCACAAGGAAGAATTAATACCAATACTCCTCAAACTATTTCATGAAATAGAAAAGGAAGAAACCCTTCCAAACTTATTATATGAGGTAAGTATCACTCTGATATCAAAACCAGACAGAAACACATCAAAGAAAGAAAATTTCAGACCAATATCCCTGATGAACATGGATGCAAAAATTCTCAATAAAATTTTGGCAAATCGCATACAAAAACATATTTAAAAAATAGTGCATCGTGATCAAGTGGGGTTCATTCCAGGGATGCAAGGTTGGTTCAACATATGGAAATCAATCAACATAATCTATCACATCAATAGACTTAAAGATAAAAATCATATGATTTTATCAATTGATGCAGAGAAAGCATTTGACAAAATACAGCACCCTTTTATGTTCAAAACACTAGAAAAACTTGAGATAGTAGGAACATACCTCAACTTTGTAAAAGCTATCTATGCTAAACCCTAAGGCCAACATCATCCTAAATGGAGAAAAATTGGAAGCATTCCCTCTAAAAATGGGAACAAGCCAGGGATGCCCTCTTTCACCACTGCTATTCAACATAGTCCTTGAAACACTAATCAGAGCAATTAGACAGACAAAAGAAATTAAAGGGATATGAATAGGAAAAGAAGAACTCAAACTATCATTATTTGCTGATGACTTGATTCTATATTTAGAGGATTCAAAAATTCCACCAGAAAACTTATAGAATTAATAAATGAATTCAGCAAAGTAGCAGGATATAAAATCAACATTCATAAATGCATTTTTATACATCAGTGATGAATCCTCTGAAAGAAAAATTACCCATTCACAGTAGCCTCAAAAATAAAATAAAATACATGGCAATCAATTTAACAAAAGAGGTGAAAGACCTCTATGATGAAAACTACAAGACACTAAAGAAAGAAATTGTACAAGACCTTAGAAGATGGAAAGATCTCCCATGCTCTTGGATCGGCAGAATTAATATTGTCAAAATGACTATACTACCCAAAGTGCTATACAGATTCAGTGTGATTTCAATTAAAATCCCAACATTATTCCTTATAGAAATAGAAAAGTCAATCATGAAATTCATTTGGAAGAATAAGAGACCCAGAATAGCCAAAGCAATCCTTAGCAAGAAGAGTGAAGAAGGAGGCATCATAATACCACACCTTAAACTATACTACAAGGATATAGTAGCAAAAATGGCATAGTATTTGACCAAAATAGACACGTAGACAAGTGGTACAGAATAGAAGACACAGAGACAAACCCACATAAATACAGTTATCTCATACTAGACAAAAGTGCCAAAAACATACATTGGAGAAAAGATAGCCTCTTCAACAAATGGTGCTGGGAAAACTGGAAATCCATATGCAGCAAAATGAAACTGAATCCCTATCTCTCACCATGCACAAAATGCAACTCAAAATGGATCAAAGACCTAGGAATTAGACCAGAGACCCTACACCTAATAGGCGAAAAAGTAGGCCCAACCCTTCATTATATCAGATTAGGCCCCGACTTCCTTAACAAGACTCCTAAAGTGCAAGAAATAAAAGCAAGAATCAATAAATGGGATGGATTCAAACTAGAAATCTTCTTCTCAGCAAAAAAAACAATGAGGTGAACAGAGAGCCTACATTCTGGGAGCAAATTTTTGCCATATGCACATCAGATAGAGCACTGATCTCCAGGATCTATAAAGAACTCAGAAAACTTAACACCAAAAAGAAAAAAACCCTATCAATAAATAGGCTGAGCTAAACAGACACTTCTCAGAAGAAATACAATCAATCAACAAACATATTAAAAAGTGTTCCACATCTCTAGCTTTAGAGAAATGCAAATCAAAACTACTCTAAGAGTTCATCTTACTCCAATCAGAATGGCAGTTATCAAGAATATAAACAACAATAAGTTTTGGTGAGAATGTAGCAGGGAAGGTACGCTTATACATTGCTGGTGGGATTGCAAATTGGTACAACCAATCTGGAAAGCAATATGGAGATTTCTTAGAAAACTTGGAATGAAACTACCATTTGACCCAGCCATCCCACTCCTTGGTCTATACACAAAGGACTTAAAAACAACATACTATAATGACTCAGCCACTTCAATGTTTATAGCAGCACAATTCACAATAGCTAAACTGTGGAACCAACCTAGATGCCCTTCAATAGATGAATGCATAAAGAAACTGTGGTACATATACACAATGGAATATTGCTCAACAATAAAAGAGAATAAAATTATGGCATTTGCAGGTAAATGGATGGAGTTAGAGAATATCATGCTAAGTGAAGTAACCCAATCCCCAAAATCAAAGGCCAAATGTTCTCTCTGTAAGTGGATGCTGATCCATTATGGGGGGGGGGTAAGAACTTTGGTCAAAGGGGAAGGAGGGGAGGGAAAGGGAAAGATGGTGGATGAGATAGACATCATTGCCCTAGGTTCATGTATGAGTGCACATATGAAATGAAAAGTTGTGCTCCATTTGTGTATGATTAATTAAAATGCATTCTGCTGTCATGTATACCTAAGTATAATAAATAAATTAAAAAATAAAAATAAGCCGGGCGCAATGGCACAAGCCTGTAATCCCAGCACTTAGGGAGGCTGAGACAGGAGAATCGTGAGTTCAAAGCCAGCCTCAACAAGGGCGAGGCGCTAAGCACCCCAGTGAGACCCTGTCTCTACATAAAACACAAAATAGGGCTGGGGATGTGGCTCAGTGGTTGAGTGCCCCTGAGTTCCATCCCCAGTACCAAAAAAAATAAAAAATAAAAATAATAAAGTATAAAAAAAGAGAAAGGGAAAATGTTCATTTTGGCTCACAGTTGGTTCCTGTTACGTTTGGTCTGTGGCAAGGCACTGAAAGGAGCATGTGGTAGAGCAAAGCCACTCACCTTGTGACAGAGAAACGAGAAAGAGGAAGAGGAAGAAGTCATTAATCACCTTCAAGGATAATACCCCCAAACAACTTAAAGACCTCTCAGTAGGCCCCTCTTCCCAAAAGGCCAAGTTGGGGTCCAAGCTTTTAACACCTGGACCTTTGGGGGACACTTAAGATCCAAACTACAGAGGATACTCAATTCCATGTCAAGACTGATTTTCACTAATGGTAAAGATATTTGAAAGTAAGATCTAAAGCTGCAAAGGGTTATCTTTTTAAACATTTCACTGCTCAGATTTTGAACATTTGGAGAGACAGAAAGCTTAGTTCCCTCAGGTACACTTCCCCAGATGCCACCTGGAATTGTGAGCCTCCTGCTGGCTCTGAATATCTCACTTGTGAATTGAACATTTAGCTACAAGTGAGCCATGACTGAGTCAGTCAACAGTCTGGGTACCATCCATGTGCATCTCACATTGCCCCATTATGGGAAAAAAAAAAAAACTGAGCTGTAAAGAATTTAAGTAGTCCAAAAATACTGTAGCATGGTATATCAGGAAAAAAAAAAAAAAAAAAAAACCTTGGGGCATGAATTGGTTCCTGTGTCTACTTGGGCAAGCTATTTAAACTCTTTGAATCTCAACTCCCAATGTGTAAAATGAGATTAACAAGCAACTCCTGCCTGTAATCAAGACAAAATGACAAGGACTAGATTTAACTTCTGCCTGAAAGAAACAAACAAAATAGACAAATATAATGAAACAACAGTTTTCAAGATATTGAAAATCAGGTAACAAAGGAGTAAGAGTGACTGAGGGGTGGTAAATGGATGAGAAAAACCCTATGGCTGCCCAGCTCATTCACTGCCTGCAGAGAGGTTCCAGACCAGAGACAAAGGAGAGAGACCCAGCAAGGACCATTCAGAGTCTGAGCAAAGTCTGAATAAACTAGCTACTGGGGAAGAAAGAGAGCTTGGGAGATTTGCAGAGGGCACCTCTTGAGTATTTACTTAGTGCTAATCAGCATTCCTTAGAGAAGATTACCCAAATCCTGGGAAGAACCACCTGAAAGCATTCGAGTTAGCAGTGCCTGAGGCTCACACCAGGCAGAAATACTGCCTATTCCTACCAGCCAGTCTGGACAACTTCATGGTGCACAAGAGTATAAAAAGGGATTTTGCTCAGAGATATGGAACAATTAACCTTAGTCTGAGCACTCTTCCAGTATACCTAACAAATCTGAAACTCTACAAGCATGAAACTGTTCCTAGTGATTAAATTACTGGATCCCACAACAAAGTTCAAGAAGATAGATAACAATTAAAACTGTCCAGCACCCAAAAAGGGAAAATTCACAATTTCTTGCATCCAGGCAGATAAACAAACAAAAAAATGCAATAAATCAACAAATTAAAACCTGTCCAGAACTGACAGATGCATTCATAGCCAACCTCTTACTTCTCTCAACACTTTGCTCAAATATCACCTTCTACATGAAATCTATCCCACTAATCTTATTTAAAATTGCAACATCCCCATTTCATATTTCTTTTTATTAACTGAAAAATAATTGTACATACTTATAGATCATAATGTGAGGTCTCATTCTAAGGTTATATTGTGAAATAATTAAGTCAAACTAATTAAAATATCCACATCTTCACCTACTTATCACCTTTTTGTGGTGAAAATATTTAAAATCTACTCTCTTTGTAATTTTCAACTATGCAGTATAGTACATTAAAATTAACCATAGTCACCACACTGTGTAATAGACCAGGAAAACTTGTTCTTTCTAACTGAAACCTTGTACACTTTGACCAACATCTCTCCAAACCTCCCATCCCAGGCCTCTGGTAACGACCATCCTGGTCTCTATTTCTTTGAGTTCAACTTTTTAAAAGTACACACAAGTATTTTTCTTTCTGTGTATAACTTATTTCACTTGGCATATTGTCCTCCAGGCTCATCCATGTTGGCATATGACAAATTTTTCTTCTTTTTAAAGGCTATATAGTATTATCTTATACATATGTTGTTTGGATGTAAGGTGTCCCCCAAAAGCTCACACGTGAGACAATGCAAGAAGTTTTAGAGGAGAACTGATTGGGTTATAAGAGTCTTAACCCAATCAGTGAATTAATCTCCTGATAAAGATTAACTGAGTGGTAATTGAAGTGGCAGAGTATGGCTGGAGGAGGTAGAAATTGGGTTGTGGCTTTGGGGTATATATTTGTAACTGGCAACTGGTGACCTCTCTCTCTGCTTTCTGTTCATCATATAAGCTGTTTCCCTCTGCCACACTCTTTCATAAAGATGTTCTGCTTCACCTCAAGCCTCCAGGAATGGAGCCGGCCTTCTATGGACTAAAACCTCTGAAACCATGAGTCCTCAAATAAACTTTTTCTTTTCTGCAGTTGTTCTGGTTGGGTCTTTTAGTTGTAGCCATGAAAAAACTGACTTAAACATGCATATCACATTTTCTTTATCCATTCATCCACTGATGGCCATAGATTGATTGCTTCAATGTCTTGACTACTGTGAATAATACTGCAATAAACATGGGAAAGCAGATAGCCCTTAACAAATTGATTTAAATTCCTTTGAATATATACCCAGAAGTGGGATTGCTGGATTACATGGTAATCATAATTTTAGTTTTTCTAAGAATTTCAGTAATATTTTCCAAAATTACTCTACTAATTTACCAACAGTGCACCAGAGCTCTCTTTTCTTCACATCCTTACCAACATTTATCTTCCATCTTTTCAATCACAGGCATCTCTCTTTGCTGTTTTAATGTGCAAAATTTAATTTAATGACTTTTATTTTAGCATAATGATGGTGAACTTTTTTTATATATCTGTGACAGTTCATATGTCCTGTGAGAAATACTTGCTCTCATCCTTTGCCCATATTTTAATTGGATTATTTGTTTTCATGCCATTGACCCATGTGAGTTTCTTTCAGTAGGTCCCCCTTATTCTCAGGAATACATTCCAAGACCTCCAGTGGATACCTAAAATGATAGGTACTGCCAAATTTTATATATATTGTGTTTTTCCTATATACAAACACTTATGATAAAGTCTAATTTATAAATTAGGCACAGAAAGATATTAACAACAACAATAATAAAATGAAACAATGATAACAATATACTGTAAGAAAAGTTATTTAATATTTATAAGCTGCTTATTTCTGGGATATTTTACTCAACATTTTAAGACCTCAGTTGAGTGCTGACAACTGAAACAGCAGAAAGTGAAACCATATATGAAGGGACACCTCTGTGTATATTATAAGATGTATAATCTGGCAAATATTTTCTCCCACTTAGTGGTTTGTCTTTTCATTCAGTTGGTTGCCATCCTATTCATCTATTTTTTGATTTGTTGCCTATGCTTTTGGGGTCCTATCCAAGAAGTTATGGCCCATATCAATGTTGTAGAGGATTTCCCCTGTTATCTTCTGGTAGTTTTACAGCTTCAGATCTTCTTTTTAATTCTTTATCCATTTTAAGTTGATTTTTGTATAAGGTGTAAGACAAAGGACCAATTTCATTCCTCTGTATGTGGATAGCCAATGTTTCTAACATCATTTATTGAATATGCTATCCTTTCCCCATATGTGTTCTTAGCATCTTTGTCAAAAACCAATTGACTATACATCTGATCCTTGACAAAGACAACAATAACCATACATTGAAGAAAAGACAGCCTTTTTAACAAATGTTGCTGGTAAAAATGGTTATTCATATGTAGGAGAAAGAGATCAGACCTCTATCTCTCATCCTGCACAAAAGTCAACTCAAAATGGATCAAAGACCTAGGAATTAGAACAGAAACCATGTAACTCCTACAAGAAAATGTAAGATCGAAGAAATATGAATGATAAAATATATATATATATATAAAGTGTCCAACATCTCTAGCAATTATATGCAAATTAAAGCTACACTGAGAGTTCATTCTTCAGTCAGAATGGCAATTATCAAGAATACAAGTACCAATAACATTGGTGAGGATGTGGAGGGAAAGGTACACTAATACATTGTTGGTGGGACTGCAAATTGGTGCAACCACTCTGGAAAGCAGTATGCAGACTCCTCAGAAAACTTGGAAAGGAACACCATTTGACCCAGTTTCTCACTCCCAAAGGACTTAAAATCAGTATAATATAGTGAGTGACCACATCAATGTTTGTAGCAGCTTAATTCACAATAGCTAAACTATGGAACCAACCTAGGTGCCCTTCAACAGATGAATGGATAAAGAATATGTGGTACATATACACAAGAGAATATTACTCAGCCACAAAGAATGAAATTATGGCATTCGCCAGTAAATGGATGGAACTGGAGATTATCATGCTAAGTGAAATAACCCAATCCCAAAAATCCAAAGGCCAAATGTCATCTCTGATATGCAGATGCTGACTCACAATAGGAGGTGGGTGCAGATAGGGAGGAATGGAGATTCACCAGATTGTACAGGGGGAAGTGAGAGGAAGAGAGGGGGATGGGAATCAGCAAGACAGTAGAATGAATCAGACATAAATTTCCTATGTTCAGGGGCTGGGGTTGTGGCTCTGTGGTAGAGCACTTGCCTGGCACATGTAAGGCACTGGGTTTGATCCTCAGCACCACATAAAAATAAATAAAAATTAAAAAACAAAAGTATTGTGTACATCTACAACTAAAAAAATTTTTTTTAAATTTCCTATGTTCAGATATGAATACACGACCAATATAACTCCACATCATGTACAACCACAAAGAATGGGAAGTTATATTCCATATATGTATGTTAAAATGTGTTCTACTATCATGTATAACTAAAAGAAACAACAAAAAAATTAAAATAAAATAATAAAAATATAAATATCCTATTAAAAAATAAATATATAAAGCATATTATATAAATTGGTTTAAAAGTTCTGTGATATTTGAGAGGTATTGTACTTCATTGTTAGTACATTTCATTATTTGAAATTAAGGGAGTTTGCATATGATTCTAGATTGTGAGCAGGGTTAGTCTAGTAGACATTACACAACTAAATATCTGTTGTTAATGGACTGCTTTATTTTTAAACCAAGGTCCAGTAAAGCCCAAAATCAAAACATCAAATATCATTATAAATTCATTCCAAAATTACTAAGGGGAAGCAATGGCATATAGCTTCTTTCTTATAATTCATTAGTTCTTTTGGCCACATGAAGTATTTTTGCCATTCATTCCACATTCTAGGTTTTATATTCTGATAATTTTGGGTTTTAATCTTATTTTGAAACAAGTAGAAAAGCCAACTGAAATGTGTGCAACCTGAGCATATAATTTACATTAAATGTTGAGATACTAAAAACATTCCAATGAATATTCTATGATTAGTAGTTATGATATTTGGTCTTATAGCCTGCAATAATATCTCTGCCCTACAGAAATGATAGATATAAATATGGAGGAGGATTTCTACACACTTTGAATGCATGGCATCCAAATCCCAAATGTTAGGAGAAATACATACTGCTAGTGGAAATATACCCATTCCCAGTAACAGCATTGAGATATTATAATTTTATGAAGCTAAGTCTGTCCTTAAAATGATATATTGGGGGGCTGGGGCTATGGCTCAGCGGTTGAGCGCTTGCCTCGCATACGTGAGGCACTAGGTTCGATCCTCAGCACCACATAAAATAAATAAAGATATTATGTTCATCTACAACTAAAACAAAATATAAAAAAAAAATGATATATTGGTCTTTACCAACAAATATATGCTACCAAAAACTTTAAAAAGTTAGAATGTTATACTCCAGATATGTATAATATGCTAAAATACATTCTACTGTCATTTATATCTCCAAAGAACAAATAAAAAATAAATAAAATTTTTAAAAAAAAGAAAATGTAGGATCAACACTCTAGCATATAATCACAGGCAACAACTTCCTCAACAGGATCACTAAAGCTCAGGAAATAATGCCAAGAGTTAATGAATGGGATGGCATCATGTTTAAAAGTTTCTACACAGCAGAGAAATAGTTTAAAATGTAAAGAGAGAACCTACATAATGAGGAAAATCTTTGCTAATCATTAATGCAGTCCATTAACAACAGAGATTTAGTTACATAACATCTACTCTTCTGACAGAAGATTAGTATCCAGAATATGTGAGAACTCAAAAAATTTAACACCAAAAAATCAAATCACTCAATAAATTGATACATGAACTAAATAGACAATTCTCAAAAAAAGAAATACAAATAGCTAACAAATGCTTGAAAAAACAACCAATATTGTTAGCAATTAGGGAAATGCAAATCAAAACTATACTGATATTTCATCTCACACCAGTCAGAATGGCAGCTATCAAGAATACAAAATATAGCAGAGGTTGGGAGGTTGAGGCAGGAGAATCACAAGTTTAAGGCCAGCTTCAGCAACTTAGCAAGGCCCTGAGCAACTTAGTAAGACCCTGTCTCAAATAAAATATAAAAAATGGGCTGGGGATATGTCTCAGGGTTTAAGCACCCCTGGGTTCAATCCCTAGTACCAAAAAAAAAAAAAAAGAATACAAACAATAATAATGCTGGAGAGGATGTAGAGAAAATGGAATACTTTTACACTGTTAGTGGGACTGTTAATGCAACCACTACAGAAATCAGTATTGAAGATCCTCAAAAGACTAGGCATGGAACCACCATATAACCCAGCTATACTACTCCTCAGTATTTATCCTAAAAAATTAAAGCCATCATGCTGTTGCAATATATGCATACACATGTTTATAGCAGCATATTTCACAATAGCCAAACCATAGAACCAGGCTAGGTGTCAATCAATGGATGAATGGATAAAGAAAATATGGTATATACACACAATGGAGTTTTTATTCAGCCATAAAGGTAAATGAAATTATGTCATTTGCAGGAAAATGAATGGAACTCGAGTACATTATATTAAGCAAAATAAGCCAAACTCAGAAAATCAAGACTTTTCTCTCATATGTGGAAGCTAGAAGAAACAAAGGGAAAGAAAGGTGGTAGGAAGAAATCTCAAGAAAATTGAAAGGAGACAAGTAAGGTAGAGGGAAAGGGAAAGTGCTGGGGAGTGATATTAGCCAAATTACATTTTTTTCTATTATGTGCATGCATAAATACATAATAACAAATCCCACCATTATGCATAACTATGATGCACCAATAAAAATATGGAAAAATTCAACTGACAATAAACCCATGGGATTATTTCTGCATTCTATCCTGTTCCATTGGTCGGTGCACGTCTTTATGCCACTAGCATGCTGTTTTGATTACTATTGCTTTGTAATACCTTTTGAAATCAAGTATTTTCATGACTCCAGATTTGTCCTTTATGTTCAGAATTACTTGGCTATTGAAGAGTCTCCTATGGTTTCATACAAATTTTAGAATTATTTTTCTATTTCTGTGAAAAAGTTGAAATTTTGGTAAGAATTGCATTGAATTTGTAGATTGCTTTGCATAATACAGACATTTTAACATATTAACTTTTGCAGTTCAGGAACATGTCACTGCATATTTCTGATTTCCCTTACCTGTCCTTTAATGTTATTTTTAGTCCTTTATAGTCACACAACAATATTTGTTGAATGAATGAATGAATGAATAGATGAATGAATGAATTATTCAATCCTAGGAAATACTTCCCAACACTTGGTGAGACTAGTAAAATGTAATTGCAATTGTGAGTGAGGTCCTTATTTCCAACCGCAGGCTCAAATTATGAAAAAGAAATTGACAGGACAGGAAAAGGTGCTTTTGTTTAACCTTGGGTTATTTGTCTTTCCCCAAAACTTCATAAAAGAAACACTAAAAATGTTAATCTTCTTAGAGGATAATAGGAAAGAGATCATCTGGAGTTTATAAAGCATCTTGGTTAATAGGTTCATTTTAATAATAGCTGATCTTTCCATCCACAGGGAGGCTCTTCTGCCAGCTCAGCAAGTTTCCTCAAAGACTTTCCAGGGTGTGCTTTACAGCAAAGACATAATAAAATACAGAGGGTGGTTGCCATTCTCAGAGAATAATAACACCCTGGCATAAAATCCAAGTCTTCTAATTCATTTTATAAACTCCTTTTTATAAATTTTTAGACACTGCTTAGCCAGAACTCATCAACACAGTTCCCAGTTCACAAGAAAAGGACTTGCTAAAGGCACAGCTGCCATGAGGAAGGAACTGCCAGCACTGCAGACCCAGAACGGGAATGTACAGTGGCCTGCACATGGACAGGACTCTCAAACCTCTTCAGACCCTGAGCTCAGCCTGCAGCTTCTGCTTGCCTTGCCTGTTGTCTCAAGCCCCCTGTGGTGTGTCTTCCAGTCTCGTGATAGGTCCAACATATTTACCTCACTGATTTTTTTCCCCAATACTGGGAATTAAACCCAGGGGTACTGTAAGGAAAATGGAGTCAATCAGGCTTCCTCACCTGGATGTCCTGGAGACAATGATGAGGATGTTTTAAGTAGGTCAGAAACAACAATGCATGAAAAGTGTTATATAACCTCCATATATTTGGCACCCTGCTGGCTTTGTTATAAAACTGTATATAAGTGGAACAGGGACTTTCTGCTGTGTGAATTACTCACCCATCAAATAAAGACATGGCAGATCTCCCTATGGTTCTGGGTATTTTCTTTGGGTGGCCCAAATCTCCAGCCAACCTGCCTAAGGTTGAGCAGTTACACTATGTTTGGCATAGTTGGAAGGATTGGCCGCAGCCCAATTTAAAGAGTACTATGCCAAAAATGCTAGCCCAACTGTCAACATGTGGTTGGGACATCAACTTCTACAAGACACAAGGACCTGGATTGTCTGTAAAGTTCTTGGGGGTTGTCTGGTGAGGTAAGACAAAGGTTATTTCAGATGGAGTTATTGATAGGATCCAGGCCTACCCCATTTTCATGACCATAAAGCAATTGCAAACTTTTCTGGGATTGTTAGGGTATTGGAGAGTGCTTATACCCCATCTGACCCAAATGATATATACCCTTTATGCCCTAGTATACAGAAGGGGGTAAGGTGGAAATGGACCGCAGAAATTGACAAGGCATTCAGGGGGGCCAAGCAGATTGTGCAGTGCCCAAGCACTGCACATCACTGATCCTGCATGACCTGCTAAAATTAGATGTGTATGTCACCCAAGAAGAGCTTGGGTGAGAGGCTATGGCAGAAATCCAAATGGCTTAGACAACCAATTGAACTTTGGTTCCAACTGTGGAAAGGGGTGAAAGTATGATATGCTCTAGTGGAGAAGCAGTTAGTAGTCATATACACCACCTCATTAGCCACTGAGGCCATCACCAAAACTGCCCCTATTACTGTGACTACTACATATCTCATTGTGGGTTGGGTGCATGATTGGGCCACATGGTCCAAGAATGGGACCACACACAGACACCAACCCTAGCAAAGTGGGGAACCTACATCTAACAACAGATTACACTATCAACCAGCTCTCTGCAGGCTAAACTCCAGGAGGTACTTAAACTCATTACCTAAATAGATGACCCCATCATTATGACATCTGTGGAAATAGAACCAGAAACAAGCCCATACCTAGAAGGTAAGGCATCTATATCATCCAATGCTTGGTACAATTACAGCTCCAGTCATGGATGACCACTCATATGGACAATATTGGCTGTGCAGCCCAAGACAGACACCATACACATGTGATTTAATAGACGTACAGGACAAAATAGCCAGTAGGCTGAGCTATGTGCTATCTGGATGCTGGTAGTAAATAAAGAATCCTCTGTAGTGATATGTACTAATACCTGGGCAGTGTACCAGGGACTTACACTGTGGATTTACACATGGCATTTAAATAACTGGTAAGTCATGCATCATTCACTATGGGAGCAAGTTCTATGACAAAAGCTCTGAGAGCTAGGCCATCAGAAACCAGTGGCTTTATATCACGTCACAGGACATGCACCAAAGACCTCCCCAGCAATGATGAAGCCAACACTTTAGCAAAAGTGCATTGGCTAGAAATAGCCTCACATACCTCATTCACTGGACACAAGATGGCCCTGTGGCAGCATTAACAGTATTTGTGTGCCAGCCAAAAATCTATTTAGGCTACAATGAAGACCTAGAATCTACTGGTGACATTGGCTGAAATACAAGATAAATGTACATCTTGTACAGCTTTGTCCCAGGAACATCTGTAACATCCGGGAGCTGAATGGGCCAAGTGCTACATGGGTGAGTGCTTCTCACTAGGTGACAAATGGACATTATAGGGCCCATGCCTAGTTCTGAAGGGTATGAGTATGTAATTACTTGTGTAGACACTGTGACTAGGTTCTTGGCCCCTTGTATAGACACTGCAACTAGGCTCTTGGCCACTTTTCCAACAAAGCACCTGACAAAAAGCAATGATAACAGCTCTGGAACACTTATGTGCAGCATATGGCCAGTCATTGGTGAGAGAGAGTGACCAAAAGGATTCATTTCACTGGTGCACACGAGCAAGAACGAGCCAAACACCTAGGCATCATCTGGTCATTCTATATGCCAAATAACCTGCAGGCAGTGGAATGATAGAATGGTATAACGAATGGCCTTTTAAAACAAGGACTCTACCATGGTGCTGGCACTCCTGTACTTTTGTTTGGACCAAAAGACTCTGGACTGTTCTTTGTAGCTTGAATAAATGAAATAGGAGAGGTAGCCCTACCCCGGTGGAAGCCTTGTTACTTGTGCTGCTGCATGCATCCAATTGCAGATTCAGAAGCAAGATGAATTACTGAAACTAGGTTTTGGATGGCAAGGTAACATTTTGCTGCATGCCCCTGAAGCTATAAACAATGGTCAAGAAGCCACCTAGGCATGGCCTTCAATACTAACAGCATCCCACACGTGATTGGTTGCTTGGTAGTTCCTTGGGGACAAAGATTTGTAGTAGACCTGAATGTGACCCCATGGGTAACAGGGCACTGGCCCCCAAACTTATAAGTCATGTCTTCTTCTGGTGACATTATATTGAGAGGCACTTTAGGAAGGCTGTACCTCCCAGCGAAGATTCAAAAAACCTTATCCATATTTTGTATTAAGACACTCCAATTAAGAGTGTCCCCTCATATTGCATCAGAGAAGAACATGGTAGCACCTCTGAAGGTATAGAACCATGGGCCAGGTCAGCCGTTGCTGACAGCATCAATATTGTCCATGGACAAGAAATTGGCCTGTATTTTTTCAGAGGGATGGGATTTTCCATTGTTAATACCTTTAAATGTCTTGTCTTTTTGCCCATGAATATGTATGGGTCAATCTGATGGTTGACTGGGTACACACATACACTATTGTCAATCAATCTGCATGCTGGATATGCACTGAAATGCTGTAGATAGCTTGCTATGGAGAATTGATTCAGTAACAACCTCTAACTGGACATAGCTGCAAACACAGAACATGACTCATTCTCAATGGAACCATACAAACAGCTATATTTTCAAAGATATGGGGACAACCCATTATAGGTTTTTCAGTATGGGATGGCTTAGGATATGTTTTAGTCAGCTTTTTTGCTTCTGCAACTAAAATACTCAACCAGAACAATTGTAGAGGCAGAAAAGTTTATTTAAGGGCTCATAGTTTCAGAGTTCTCTGTCCATAGATAGCCAGCTCCATTCCTTGGGGCTCCAGGTAAGGCAGAACATCATGGCAGAAGAGTGTGGCAGAGGGAAGCAGCTCACATGATGATCAGTAAGCAGAGAGAGAGAATCCACTTGCCAGATACAAATATATAACCCAGAGGCACACCCCCAATGACACAGCTCCTCCAGCCACACCCTAACCCTCTTCAGTTACCTCTCAGTTAATCCCATCAGATTTACTGATTGGGTTAAGGTTATCATAACCCAATCATTTCATCTCTAAACCCTTTTGCATTGTCTCACACATGAGCTTTTGGGAGACACCTCACATTCAAACATAACATTCCACCCCTGGCTTCCAAAAGCTCATGACAATCTCACAATGCAAAATACATTTAGTCCTTTTCCAAGAGTCCCCATAGTTTGAACAGTTCAAGGATTGCCCAAAAGTTCAAGTTCAAAGTCCCCTCTGAGACTCAGGGCAAACTTGCATCCTGAGCTCCTATAAAAATCAAAAGCAGTTTACAAGTATCTAATACACAATGTACAGAGTAAATATTTATATTCAGAAAAATAAGGGCATAGAAAGAGGGATAAGACCAAATCAAGACTGAAATCCAGCTGGGCAAACAATTCCTGGCATCCGGGGTACATGGCACTGTGATAGTCTCTGTGAAGGGCTTGTGTATCTCTGCCCCTATAGCTTTACTAGTTGCAGTCCTCATGGCATTTCTCTTACCTTGTCTCTGCTCAATTTCTGCAGCTTTCCTAAGTGGATGTTCCATAGTACTGACATTTTGTAATCTCAGGGGTCTCCACTGCAGCTTCAGCTTCCTCCTCACATCTCCCCTCTCAGGCGCTGCCTGAAGGACGTCAGTCTAGTGCACTTTGCCTGGCCTCCCAGGCTTTCCTTTAAAATCTTGGTGGAAGTCTCCATAACCCCCTAACTCCAGCTTCTTGCATTCCTGCAGAACCAGCACCACATGGTTGACGCGTCATCTGGAGCAGTAGCCAAGCCTCCAGGGACCCTGGCTGCAGCAGCCTCTTAGTGCCTGTGTGGCTGAATACATTGAAAAAACTTCCTAAACAGCTCTGTGCAAGAGAGCTGACATTTTGTAATCTGTTGAAACTGTCTGTGCCTCACTGATCTCTTCTCAAAGGAATTTTTACCCCCTTGAACCTGAGATGGTCTCGCCCATTCCTTAGATGCCCTCAAACCATCTTTCCTATTGTCTATGACCAAAGTCTTCAGTAGTTCTTTTGTAGTGGTAATGTTTTTAACAACTGCAACTTCCCTAGCCCCAGTTTCACTCCTACCTTTCAAGTCCAGGTTTTTCAAATCTTTCTGCTCTGCTTTCTGCTCCACTTTCTGCTCCTCTTTCTGCTCCTTATTATCACAATAAATTTGGCTAAAAGCTGCCAAAAATATCCATGACCCTGCCTGAATGCTAGGCTACCTAGAAATTTCTTCCACCAAATAAAGAAGTCCATCACTTTTTTAAAAACTTTCTTTATAGATGGACACAATATCTGTATTTTATTTATTTTTATGTGGTGCTGAGGATCAAACCCAGTGCCTCACATGTGTGAGTCAAGTGCTCTGCCACTGAGCCACAACCCCAGTCCATGTTCATCACTTTTAAAATCAGTCTCAGGATGTGGGCAAAATGCAGACAACTTCCAGCTAGAACATAACATGAATGGCTTCTAATCCAATTATGAATAGTGTCCTCCTTTTCCTCTAAGCCCTCTTGAACACCATCTTCATGTCCAAGGTCCTTGGGTATTCTTGTCTCCTGAGCTCCCACTAGAATCAGTCATTAAGCTCTGCTTACAAGGAACTAAAGCATTTCCAGCTTGCACTACTACACCTCTCAAACTTTCTTCCCAAAATTCCAAAATGCTCCAAAAACTTATGAACCACATGATTAAGTTAGTCACAACAATGACCCCACTCCCGGTACCAATTTCAGTATTAGTCAGGGTTCTAAAGAGGAAGAGAACCAACAGGAAGTACGATTTTAAAAAAGGGGGATTTATTAGATTGGCTTACACAACCAGAATCTGGAAAGTCCACAATGGTCGTCTGAAGGAAAGAGAGCTGGAGGAACAAGTAGCTGCATAGTCCAAGAGGCTAAAGACTCAGAACAAGAGGAATTGATAATGCTACTCCAGTCTGAGGCCGAAGGCTTCTGGAATCTCCCTGGAGAATCACTGGCAGAGTGTACTTTGGAAGAGTGATACCCTCAGTTAGCAATCAAAAACCCATCCAAGAAGAATTGAGCTTCCACCTGCTTCAGCTTCCTTGTTCTTCCAACTTTTATTCCATCCAGGCCTCCAACCTATTGGATGTGCTGCCCATGCTTAGGGACACTCTCCACTTCAATTCACTATCCCACATTCCAATCATTCCTAGACAGGAGCAGAATCCTCTTAATCCAATCAAGTTGACAATTCAAATTAACCCTGACAGGATGCACCCTGCTGAAACTGTAGCATTTAACCAAAAGGCATGCAAGTGTGTAGAAAACATGGGGGCAGGAGTATCTATGGGGTGGAGCCCATGGGCCTTATGCACTGCAATAGTTAATGGTTCTAATACCTGGGAATCCCAAAATGGCAGTCATGCCTACCTTGTTCCCCTAGGATATTTAAGAGTTGTGGACAACATGGATGGACATATTTACCTATCAAATGGACTGGCTTATGCATTTGAGGAAGGCCATACCCCTCAGTAAAGGTACTAAAAACCTATCCAAGCAGCCATCCAATTGGGCACCTTCATGAAAGAGCATTCTGTGTGACGTATTCCATGGTGGTATTACCCCTTAGATCTGTTCTTGCCGCAAGTGGCCACTATTGTTAATGAGATGGAGATTATAGCACTGGCACTGCACACAATAGTTTATAGCAGAGCAATTTACAATAGCCAAGTTATGGAACCAACCTAGGTGTCTGTCAACAGATGAGTGGATAAAGAAAATGTGATATATACACAATGGAGTTTCACTCAGCCACAAAGAAGAATGAAATTATGTCATTTTCTGGTAAATAGATGGAACTGGAGATCATGCTAAGTGAAATAAGTCAGACTCAGAAAGGCAAGAGCCAAATACTTACTCTGATATGTGGAAGCTAGAGAAAAAAAGAAATAAAAAGAGGATTTCACAAAAATTGAAGGGTGATCAGTAGAGTAAATGAAGAAGGGAGAGGGGAGGAGAAGGAAAGAGGAGGTACTAGGGAATGAAATCAGCCAAACTATGTTATATGCATGTTCAAATATATGACAATTAATCCTACTATTATATATAATTATAATGCACCAATAAAAACTTTAAAAAAGAAGAATGGTTTTCACAACCAAATAATAAAATAAACAAAAATTTAAAAAAAAAAAAAACACTCATGGGCTAACTCTCTCTACTTTTTTTTTTTTTTTTTGGTGCAGGGGATTGAACCTTAGGCCTAATGTATGCTAGGCAAGTGCTCTAACTACTGAGCTACTGAGCTACATTCCAACCCTATCTCTTTTCATCCTAATAGAACAATCCTACAAAGAAGGCACTGCTATTTCTCCCATTTCACAGGAGAGAAAACTGATGCAGAGAGCTTAATTAACATGCCCACTGAAGGTAATGCAGCCAAGAAGTGCATGATGAGGATGAAGCTCGGGTATCTAACTCCAGGACCTGAGCACCTACCCATTGCACAACCTGCCACCTGCAAATGCAGCCTCAGGAACACCTGATGAGGTGGACAAGGCAATCACAGACTATTTCTGCATCAAACATGCTTGGAACACACATTTAAAGAGCACTTGCTATGTACCAGGCCCAGAAGTGAAACACATCATTCAGGTCCACATTATAGAGACCAATCAGATTTGTACAATAACAACACAGCTCAATTAGTGGTGCTTGTTCAAGCCCAGGTGTGAAGCATTACTTATTGATCTATACACATCTAATCTGATTGCTTTAATGCACTCAGCTCCCTTTGGGTTCCATCAGGGCTTGGCAGCCTGTAATTCACAACTAGGCAGTTTCCCAGCCCAGGTCAGTCCTCTGGCTGGCCACAAAGACACTGAGCCCCAAGTTATTTTTAACCCTGCCTGGCCTAATCATCTATGCTTGTTATAATTTATTTTCTGTTTATAGTTTTACTCCAAAAATGGCCAAATTATTACTTTAGTTGGTCTGCAAACAAGAGTTAAATACTTATTAAGTTGTAAAAAGAAGTAAATGTGTTATAAAATGAATTCTAATAGTCTTCTTCCCTCAAAAAAAATAAGCAATTTAATGAATACGGTTTGACTTGTGTTCCATTAATAATGTGCCCAATCACTCCTGCTTTGCAAGAAGTGACTCTATGTAGATGATATTATGGTAAGACCCAATTTTTTTCCATGCAATTAGCTGCATACATTTGCTGACAAGCTAATTTATGTATGAATGCTTTTCAAAAGCAAAGGCATTTTGCGTATAATTGTATTCCTCTGTAATCCATCTGCTGACAAATTTGTGTGTTTCTCGGTTTATTTGCTAATGCATTCCCCTGCTCTAAGATGATCAGGCATAGGAGTCAAAATAATTTCAGCATGAAATAAATACTAAAGGGTAATTAAAGGCCAGGCCTATGGCTAGTGGGAATGTCTCCATAAGGTATGTTAAATTCCCAGTCAAACTTTTTAAAGCTGCTAAGTGGAAAGATAATAAAAATATGATTAGAATCATGACTCTGGATTTGCTTGTGTGAGAATCATGTTCTAACCCTGATAAAAAAGGTCATTGCAAGTTTGCTAAAGTAGCCTGAAGACTATGGTACCATAGTCCCTTAAATTGATTGGTTTTATCTTATTTTGGGATCAAATCCAGGGGCCCTCTATCACTGAGCTACATCTCTAGTCCTTTTTATTTTTGGAGACAGAGTCTCACTAACTGGCTGAGGCTGGCCTGGAATTTAGGATCCTCCTATATCAGCTGGGATTACAGGAGCACACCACCATACCCTGCAGTCCCTTTGGTTCAGAATTCTACTAACTCTGGGCTTGCTCAAGTAGGCCTGAAGCTGCCTGATAAGAATCTTCATTCACTTACAATGAACAAGCTAGAGCTTTCCTCAGTGATGACTGAGGTCTTTACTTTAGAAGAGGTATGTACCTCTTTGTTTGTTTGCTCTGATAATTACAAAGCACTGATTTCCAGTACTTAATATGGCTCTCTTCACTGTACATTTCTACCAGTCAAAGGCCACCAGGAACACACTGCAAGAGAGTTCTATATGTGACTTGATGCAGCTAGAGAGAGCACATGCCATCAGGATCCCAGAGGAGACTTGAGCTTACGCTAAGTGACTTGAAAAAGATAAAGAAACAGAGGTCTGTTGTAGATTCAGAGCTATCTGGAAGCAGAGGCAATTCATTGATTAGATAGTTTAGCAATTTTTATCTAAGAAGCAAGAGTAATGGATCCAAGCTCAAATTGTCATGGAAGAAGAGCCAGCATCCGCCAAGATAATCAGGCCATTCTGTAGCTGCCTTCTATCCTTGTTTGTGTCTGCTCAGGTGTGACTCAGGGGAAGTCATTCTTTTTTTTTTTTTTAAATGTTTATTTTTTAGTTGTAGGTGACAGAATATCTTTATTTTATTTTTATGTGGTGCTGAGGATCGAACCCAGTGCCTTATGCGTGCTAAGCGAGCACGCTACCACTGCGCCATAATCCCAGCCCCAGGAGAAGTCATTCTTATTTTTTAATTTTCTTAAAATTTTTTTAGTTGCAGATAGACACAATACCTCCATTTTATTTATTTATTTTAATGTGGTGCTAAGGATTGAACCCAGAGCCTCATACATTCTAGACAAGTGCTGTACCACAGAGCCACACCCCAGCCCCAAGAAGTCATTCTTGTCTTGATTCATCATGCTTCCTGATTTGCCCCTGAGTGTTGACATTCTGTGCAAGTCTGTCCTCCACCAGGAACCCCAGGGCCTAGTTGGCAGCAACCAGCCAGGCTCCAGCTATTAGCCATTGGGGCTGCCTTCTATAGCCTCATGGCCATCCTGTGTGGGAGGCACAATGCCTGACAAAGTGCAGGTATGTAACAGCATCAGCCAGATGACAGGAGGGCAAGTGAAAGGGAATAAATGAATGCATCCATGATGGGCTTTCTCAGCATTGTGTGGGCAAGGAAATTCAGGCTTGGAAAGGAACTGGAGGGAAGAGAAAGGTCACTGACATCAGGCTGGGGAGGCAGAAAGGGGACCCACAGAGTGTGGGAGCTTGTTACCAATACCTCCTGCAACACTCATAACCAGCATCCGCACTGTACCCGCTCTGCTGATGCAGACACTGAGGCCCCGTGAGGAGTGACTGACCCAAAATTAGCACATAATTGCATAATTAGATACATACTTAGGCACATCATTCCATAATTAGATGCATAGCTAGTATAATTAGCAATTAGGCTGGGATCTGGACAGTATGTCCAACTTCAAATCCTCTCATCTTCTCACTGCACGGGCTTGCTTGGGTTGACATTAATGGAAGTGTGCAGGGAGAATTGCTATGCCAAGGTGACCTTTGAGTATCACTTGATTCTCACCTTGATGGAGCAGGAATTCAAACCTTAGATAGCAAAGCTGGGGGTTCCAGCATCAGGAGTGTTGGGGAGTATGTCTGACTCCAGAGCCTGCCCTCATTCCACCCAACCCCATTGTCCCTGAGAATGCACAAAGACCCTCCTTGTCCAAGCTCAAGGAAGCAACCTGGACACCAAAACTATCCCTGGACACCATCTATCCCTTTGTCCGTTCATCTATCATCTTCAGGGGCAGAGACACACAGAGGTAGGCCAGAGCTGGGATGGCAGAAGGCCAGGGCCCTACTGCTGCAGAAGAAGTGGGAGCTCACCCTGGAGGAGGAAGATTCTGGGCAGCTTCCTGGAGGAGACATTCCTGAGCAGAAACACAAGAAGAGAGCATCTGTGCTTGGACAGCAGGGAGCAGTTCAATGCATTTAGTATGATGCAGCCTATCTTGCCCCCATTTGAGGCTCAGCAAAGACAGAGTTAGCAAGTGATACAATTAACAATCAGTCAGGTCCAACTCTCTCCAAAAAAGTATTGTTGAATTACCTGGCTCAGGCAGGTGGACTGAACTCTACTTTAAGGTGCTTGGGGAGACTAGGACTCAATTCTGACACTCTAGTCCCCTTTGCATCCCAGGATAGAGCATCTCCTTGGCTTCTCCACATCTGAAATGAAGCTTGCCAGAACAGGTACTTTTATACGGTGTACATGGAGCTCTGTGGCCTCACAGAAGCACCAAAACTAGGAAGACTCAGCCACCAGCTTCAATCACCCCCAGTGGGCCGACTCCTCCCATTTGGTTCCCTGATAGATTCACACTGGGTTGCATTTGGGTCTGCTGTCATCTCTACTGGACCAGATGAAATGCTCTGCGATTTTCCACCCGCTCTCAGGTGTGGGAGAGAGCTGGCCTGGGCGCCTCCACAGTACATAATGTGCAACAATATCAGGTATTTCAATCATGTGGCTTTGACCATAGTTCCATCTTGTAACAAGTTCCCCGTTCCTGTGAATAGCCACAGGATGCTAATAGAATAGTCACACCCTGTGCACCCTGTAGTGCTTGGAGGACAAAGGGCCTCTTAGCATATATAAAGAGGGACATGAGCTCAATAAAGAGTCTCTTGCCTTGTTCTATGTGTATGTGTGTGTGTGCGCGTAATTTTCATCCGCAGCTCCCTCACCGATCCTGGTTTCACTCTGTGCCGACGCGAGCACCAGCACTCAGGCTCCCCAGTTCTTCCTGACCCAGCAATGGGGCTAACCACTGTCTGCAAACTTACCCAGGCTCCTTTGCAGTTACATCAGGTATTGATGAAACCAGTTTCTGACACATGCCACCTCCTGCTCCAGCCCTTCTTGACACCTCCTGCTGCCTCCATTTCCTCTGTCCCCAGTTCCACCCAGCAGGGGACTTAAGATGCCCTCCTATGGGGAAATTTGTATTTTATTGGGAGGATTGAAGACTCTGTGACCCAAATGAATAGCCCTCTAGCTATGGGCCCAACTCTGAAAAAGAGGCCCCATGGGCACACACCTGGCCCCCAACAGAAAGAGCACCCCAGCTCTACCTCAGCCCCAATCTAGGAGTTTGGGGTAGTCTTTAACCTAGAATTAGAAGCACATATGGACTGGGAATGTAGCTCAGTGGTAGAACACCCTCACACAGTGTGTGAATCCCTCAGTTCAATTCCCAGAACCCCAAAAAAATAAAAGAGAAGAAAAAGGAAAAGGAGAAAAAAGAGAAGCCTAGGAGGACTGTTCCAGACTCAGGAACCAGCAGCCCAGGGAAGCACTACCCCTGCCCTTTCTCAGACCCACCACCCTGACTTTTGCCCAGCCCCTGAAGGCCTACCACCCCAGGGGCTCATCTAAACTGCAAATGGCATCTGGACACAAATGGTGAGAGTTAAGATAGGAGTCTGGGAAGATATGAGGGGAATGTTCCTTCACAGGAACTTCAAACCCTAAATCTAAAGCTTGCTCTGACATCCAGTGGGAGTTGTACCGATCACCTTAAGGCTGTCCTCCCCTGTCCCTGCCCAGCAGCCTGAACCTCTCAATTCAACATTGTTGGACACAGACCAAGATGGGTTTTTCCTCCAGTTCCTGTTTGGACTGAGTTTAATATCGCAATTATGTTTTCTGATAAGCCATTACTGATTTCAGTAAAAGACCAAGGTCAAATTAGAATCCCATTTCCTTTTTCTATAAGCTAGTGTGTTATAGTTTGTATGTTTGATTTGGGTTTTAAACCACTGAGTTGCAGCTTTGACGGAACAGCTGGCAACTGAAACAGAGGGGAAGGTTTTGTTTTCTTTCCAAATGACTAGAAGCATGAATACTGATGAGATAACATCAAGCAAGTAACATGACAGGAAAAGAAAAGGAATTGGGTCTTCTCCGATCTCAACAGCAAAGTTCTAGAGGCCTCAGGCCTTAGTTTACCAAATTACTTGGGTAAATTCACGCATGAACATGGCCCCTAAGCCTACCTGAAGACCTCCCTGCAAACAGGCTTGGGACCAGGAAGGAAGAAAAAGTGTCCTTGGGGTGGAGGAGATAAGTCATCTGGCATCTAGTAACTCCTGTACTGCCAGCAATTATGTATTTAACAAGGCCAGAACTGTCTATCACGTAGCCTGTTCCACCTGCCATGGTTCCCCTCCTTATACCTGTGACTATATCAACTATACAGACCTGACCCCAGCCAAGAGATTCAGTGGCTACCATCAATCAGACACCTTTTCTAGTACCAATATTTGAACTGAAAATTATCAGTGTTTGTTAAGAGAAACTTTACCTAAAAGGAAGGGGTTTGTGTTGGAGAGAGAGAGAAGGAAACAGAGAAACAAAGAGAGACAGAAAGACAAAGAAAAATAGAGGGCTAAGGGTGTCACTCAGTGGTAGAATGCTTTCCTAATAACACGTAATGCTCTGGATTCCATTCCCAGCACTGCAAAGACAGAGAAAGACAGAGATAGAGGGAATGCAGAGGGGAAAAGGCCCCAGAGAGATGTGAGGGTAGAATGCTAAGGGAAGAGAGAGGCCAGGTACCAGCCCTGCATATGGCTGTCCTTCCAAGTCCTAATAGTCCTACAGCCTGTCTCATCTTTACTGCACTACCATAGCCCTGCAGATGAGGAAATTAAGAAGCTGAGATTTTAAATAACTTTTCCAAGGTGAAGCAAAGACTGTCTGACCCCATGGACCACATTATTTCATGCTTTTTAAAACTCCAGTGTCCCAGCTCAAGAGAGGAGTCAGTAGGGGGAAGCTCTGGGATCTGCTCATCACATGGGCTATTTTTTTCCTTTCATCCACTGGACTGCCTGAGCATCAATCTTTGAATCTAAGCAAAAGAAAAGAATAGAAAACCCAGAAATAGAACCATGCAAATAAACCCATATAGAATTTTTATAAAGGTGCACAAGCAATTCAACAGAGTAAGGACAACCTTTTCAGCAAATAATGCTGATTAATTTGGATCTCCATACCCCCACAGCCCTTGCAAAACAAACTTCAACCCAAGTTTCAACCCTTATACAAAAACTAACTCCAAATAACCTTAAGTGTAAAATGCATAATGTTAAAACCTTCAGGGAAAAACAGAAGAAAATCTCCAGGACCTAGTATAAAATAAGATATTCTTAGATTTGACACCAAAAGCATAATACACAAAAGGGAAAACTAAGATTTTTACTCCCTGAAAGACCCTGTAAAAAGAATGAAAAGACAAGCCACAAACTGGGAGAAGATATTTACAACTCATATATCCAAAAAAGACATGCACTTACATTACATAGAAAACTCAACAGTAAAAATATAAACAAACTAATGAGAAAATAACAAGATGTGAATAGATATTTTACTGTAAAAGGTCTAAGAATGACAACACATGAAAAGATATTCAGCACCATCAGCCATAAGTAATTGCAATTTTAAACCATAATAAGATATCGCTACATTCCTATCAGAATAGCTAAAATAAAAAATAATGATTAAACCACACACTGATGAATATGTTGAGAACTAGATCACTCTTACATTGCTCTTAGGAATATAAAATAGTATGGCCGCTCTAGAAAATAGTTTAGCAGTTTCTCTTAAAACTAAATATGTGCTTACCATATGACTAAGCAATTGTACTTTGGGGCATTTATCCTAAAGAAATGAAAATACACATTTTAGAAATGTTCCTAACACCTCCATTAATTAGCAATAAAAACTGAACACAATCCAAATTTTCTTCCATAGATGAATGGTCCAAATGGTACAACATAGAATAGTATTTGCAGCCATAAAATGGAACAAACTAGTGATACATGCAACTTGGAATAGAAAAGAATTACACTGAGTGGATAAAAAAGCTATCTTGAAAGGTTACACTGAATAATTTCATTTACGTGACATCCTTGAAATAACAAAATTATAGAAATATAGATCAGATTAGTGGCTTCCAGATGTTGGGGTTTGACAGAGAATAGGTGGATGTGGCTATAAAGAGAAGGCATGAGAAAGTCTTGTGCTGTGTGTTAGTCATTCATAACTCTGACCGAAACACCTGATGAGAAAAACTTAGAGGAGAAAAAGTTTATTTTGGGTAATGGTTTTGGAGCCCAAGGTAAGTCATAATATCATGGTGGAAGGACTATGTGGAGGAAAGCTGCTTAGCTCATGGCAGCTGGGGAGCAGAGAGAGGGAGAGAGCTAAGAGCCAAGGACAAATATAGGCCAAGGCCACACCCCATGACCTACCTCCTCTAGCAATGCCCACCTGCCTACAGTTACCACCACTAGTACATTCAAATTATTAATCCATCAAATCGATTAATCCACTGATAACATTACAGTTCTCATAATCTAATTCATCCACCTCTGAACATTCCTGCATTGCCTATTATATGAGTTCTTTGGGAGGAATTTTTAGATCAAAATCATTACATGCTAGAATAACTGTATATCTTGACTGTGATGGTAGTTAGCTACACAAAATATAAAATTACACAAAACTATGTACACATGTGCAAATGAGTGACTATAAAACCGGTGACATTAAATAAGTTCAGTGGACTATCGAATGTCAATTTCCTGGTTGCATGTTGCACTACAATTATACAAAACACATTCATTCATCATTGAAAATTCATTCATTAACACTGGAGGAGGCTGAGTGAAACATACATAGAACACTCCTACATGTTGTTTTTTTAATTTTTTTAGTTTTTATAGATCCCCGTGAATCAACTATTTTGAAGTAAAAAGTTCTTTTTAGGTGACATCCTTTTACAGAGACAAATAGAAAAGAAAACTATTTTCTAAAGACCCAAGCAACTGAATTTCTAGGTCAACTGTAGTTTCATCACTAAATTATTGCAAGTAATTTAGTAAATTGTAGCCTGAACATAGTAGCGTGAGGTGTGCTGGAGAAAATCAGTCATGTTTGAGCAAACAGAACCCCACTTCATATAGTCATGAACCTATTGACCTTTTTGAATAAATATATGCCTTCTCCGGTGGGCAAGTTGGGGCATGAGCATGAATCTCCCCACTACAAAGTTTAATGCTAATTTCACATCTCTTTTCCTTCCAACAACATCTTATCCTAGGTAGATTCTTATATTATTTAAAACCATGGCTTCAAGTTTTCATCAATGAGACTTCAGAGAACAAATATACTTACTGCTGACATCTTCCCAATTCAGTAAGGTCTGATCCAACAGATAACAGCTTCTCCAGCAACATAAAATTATTAAGGCATTAGTGCATTTTCATGGTTGAGCACAGAAGTTGGGCTACAGCTCAAAAAGTTTATTCCAAGGATAGAAATACTTTATCCCCTAGACTTAGTTAATTCCATTCTAATTAAAGTTAGATAGAACTCTTCAGGACTCCAAAAATAGAATAAAAAGAAAACTGTTCCAGTTCCATAATGGTGCCCTCACACATCTGTTCTCATATAAAGGAAATGCTCTCAACGGAGAATCTATATGGTGGTATATTTTGAATATGAGGTGTGCACCTAAAGTTAATATGAGAAACAATACAGGAATGTTCGGAAGTGAACAATTAGATTATGAGAGTTTTTAACCTAATCAATGGATTAATCTATTTGATGGGTTAATAATTTGAATGAATTAATGGATAGTAATTTTAGGCAAGTAGGGTGTGATGGGAGTAAGTAGGTCACTGGGGGGCATTCCCTTGAGGATTATATTACCCCTGGATGCTTGCTTCCTGGCCACCATATCCTGACTGCTTTCTTCTGCCACATCATTCCACCATGATATTCTGACTCACCTTGGGCCCACAGCAATGGAGTCAGCCAACCACAGACTGAATCTCTGAAATTTGTTAGCCAAAATAAACTTTTCCTCTTCTAAGCTGTTCTTATCAGATATATTGGTCAGAACAAAGCAAAGCTGACTAAAATAGAGGGGAAGCTTTAACCATCAGAGCCACGTTCCTCTTTGCTGACTTCACATATTTTTTTAAATATGAGCTTGAGTCCCTTTCTTCTACTGCTAAAAATAGAAATTGTAGAATTTCATTGAGTGTCTACTGTGCCAGATACTCTCATCTTTTGTATCTTCATTTTGCTGATAAGATACTTAGATTCATATGATTAAGTGATCTGCCCAAGATTGCATGACCATTAGGTTCCAGAGCTGGAATCTAACCACAAAATAACCTGAGTTATTTTGAGTGTGTGCTCTCTTCACCATCTCCATGGCCCGTGTGCCCAACACTGTGGTAGATATTATGAAAATGAGAATAAAACTAAGAGTGTTGGTTTAGCAGGTGCAGCTTCACATATGCATGACCTCATGAGAAAAGACATTGAATTCAGAGTGTGTCCACGAGGTCATAAGACCAGGGAGTAGTCCTGGGGAAGGGGATGGGAGAGGGTCAGCACCTTGGAAAATGGGTTCCATTTGGGAAGGTGTGAGTCAGTAGATAGGGTCAGTAGGCAGGGTTGGTATTCCATGGTTATTTTGCTGTAGTGACAAATATAATGCATTTTCATTTTATTTTCCATCTTATTTGACTTCTCAAAGCAGGTATCCCTGGAGAACAGGTCAGCATATCAGGAAAGCTGTGACTTTTTTATTATTTAATATATTTAATATTTATATTATTTATGTATTTCTTTGTTGTTTTACATTTAATATTAATATAGTTGATATTTAGTTTTGAGGACAAGTGAAACAGACCCATAAGTCCTACTCTGTGTATCAAACAGCTAACCTTCCAGGTAAATGAGTCACATGGTATTATGATTCGAACAGGCACTATTTATTGAAGTGAGTCTGTGTAATCATCTACTCATTTACTTATTTACGTCCCATGTTTTTCCACATGGGATTTCATGGGCTGGGTACCCACCATGTGCTGGGTTTTTACAAATCTTGTTCCTCACTGCCATGCTCCATTCCTATAAGATATGTCATGTTGCCAACATGGGTGGAAAGCACAGTATGATATCCTCAAATCCTGACATCAAGGGAACAAGGCCACTTCCTAGAGCTCAACTGTCCACACTACTATAGTTTGAATGTATCTCCCAAAATTCATATGCTGGAAACCCGATCCCTAAATTCATATGTTGATGAATTTGGAGGTGAAGACTTGAAGAGGTAATTTGGGATACATGAGGTCCTGAGGGCAGGACTCCCATGGTGGCATTGGTTGTTTTATATGAAGAAAAAACCTGAGCTAGCAATCTTGCTCTGTCTCACCATGTGATGCTCTTGGCCGTGTTATTATGTAGGAAGAAGACCCTTACCATTTCTGGCACTATGACCTCCAGGACCATATGCTAAACTAACTTCTATTCTTTATAAATCAAGCAGTCTGTGGTGTTTGGTTATAACAACAGAAAATGGACTAAGATAGTCACATCACACAAAATGGATCAAAAGAGAAACTGAACACTAGTCTAAAGGTTCAAAATTGTCCCCTCACCAAGATGATATAGCTGACTGAAGAAAGTCAATTACCCACACTTTGTGGCCCTATAGGGCGTTAACTACTGACCTCATCCTAACATTTCTTGATTAAATTACCTGTAAATGCCTAGCTCCTTAAATAATCTTTGGATTGATTTTGACAATGTACTGGTACTGTCATTAATTCATGAGTAGAATAAGTTCTTTGACATAATGTTTATTTTCTATTTGCATCAGAGTCATGATTTTTAAATTTAGAAAGATTGATTATACCTTAACAGGCCAGACATGAATAAAGACATCTCCATGGAGCAAATGAGAGCTTTGGTCAGGCCATTGTGAGCTCTAGCTTTGCTAGTACAGCTGGGTCTTCCACACCTGTAAAATGAGAATAATATGTGCCTTGGTGATGTGTTATGAAAATTAAATGAGATGATACAAGAAGGCATTTAGCATATTGCATGAACAAAGTGTGTGGCATCTGTTATTGCTGATAATATTACTCTTGGAGCATCTGCCTATATAATCACCCCATCCCTGCCTAGAATTGAGCCAAATCTCTGGACCACAATTCCAACTAAAGATTCATGAATTTGGAGTTCATGCTACATTAGGGGATTGGCTGCCTTTAGCTATGTGCATTGAAAGGTAGAAGAAGGCAAGTTGTAAAGGGATTAAAGTTGAGGTGCAGAGAAATGAAAGCACTGCGTTTTGAGGCAAAGGAGAAAGAACAGAAAATGAGAGTAAGAAGGAAGCCTAACAATCCTAGGGAATTTAAGTGCCCCCCATGAGGTCCAATTCCTGCCATAGGAATTGTTCCTGAAAGCTTACCATAAATTTTTCTCTATAGCTTAAACTGCAATTAAATTCTATCACTTTTAATCAGGTGAACTGAGACTAATGGTGTTGTTGTTGTTGTTGTTGTTGTTACCACCATTATCCTGAGGACTCACAGAGAGAATGAAATAAGGCTCTCATTATCATAGGGTCTAGTCATTCCCAGGAGGGTCCTGAGTAGGGTTGGCTGCCCCGGATTTTCCAACCTCAATTCGAATTTTTCCTTGAGCATCCCCTTATCAGGGAGTCCCTTATAACCTGGGCATCAACTTCACCCTTTTCTACATAATAAAAATTAGGTTCTCTTTCAATTGTGGGTTCAGTAACTTACTACATCATGTCCCCTACTCAAAATTCACCAAGGAAAGAATGACCTGGATGAAATTATGCAAATAGCCCATTCTTTTTGTGATTTCCAGGTCCATGGATTCAGCAACCCGAAGATGGAAAATATTGAGAAAAAAATATTCATCTATATTGAACATGTATAGTTTTTTTGTCATTATTCCCAAAACAATACAATATAGCAATAGCAACTATTTATATAACATTTACATTGTATTAGGCATTGCAAGTAATCTAGGGACAATTTAAAGCATACAGGAGAATGTATTTAGGTCATATGTAAACACTATGTTATTTTATTTTTTTTATTTTTATTTTTTATTTTTTTGGTACTGGAGATTGAACTCAGGAGCACTCGATCACTGAGCCACATCCCCAGCCCTATTCTGTGTTTTATGTAGAGACAGGGTCTCACTGAGTTGCTTAGCACCTCGCCGTTGCTAAGACTGGCTTTGAATTCGCGATTCTCCTGTCTCAGCCTCCCTAAGTGCTGGGATTACAGGCTTGCGCCACCACACCCAGCTACTATGTTATTTTATATGAGAGACTTGAGCACCCACAGATTTTTGTGTCCATGAGGGGCAGGGGGCATCTGGGTTCACACAGATACTGAGAAATATCTAAAGTCCATCCTTTGCAGGTAAACTCAACTTTAATACTCAGTCTCCAGCCTTATGTGTCTGATTAATCAGGGAGAATGTTTGCTTTATAGATCTCATTTCTGCATTCCTTCTGAGAATCAGCTTTCTGAGTTCATTTAGACATGCAATTTCAACATGATAATTTTTTTTTGTTTTTCATACAGTAAATGCATAAACCTCAAAGTGCACATTTCCACATTGAAATATATACAGAGCCATGGAGACATGATCAGAATCAGGACATGAAGCATGCCAGGCATCAAAGATGCCTCTTTGTGGCCCTTCCCAGTCCTCCTTTGGCCCCACAAAATAGTGCTCTGAGTTCTACCCTCAGAGATCTATTTTGCCTGCTCTTGAACAATATAAATGAAATGATAAAGTATGCTGTCATTTGAGTTTGGTTTCTTTCAATTGACATAATACTTTGAGATTCATCCTTGTCATATACCAATAGCCCCCTCTTTCTTATTGCTGAGCAATACTCCAGTGCTTGGAGATACTACCGCATGGCTCACCCGTTCACCTGGTGGTGAACATTTGGGGTTGTTTCCAGTTCTGAGCTACTATGCACAAAGCTGCTATAAATAGTCTTACATAAGTTTTTGTGTAGATATATATTTTTTTCATTTATCTTGGGCAAATACTTTCTCTATTTCTCCATTAAAAATTGCCCAGAGCATGTTTGAAATACAGAAAAGCACCCCAAAGCTCACCCTTCAGCCCATGGAGAGCCCCCTAGACTGACAGAGCTGGGTCTTGCTCTGGTGTCTGGTTTCCAGCCAGCAATTATAATCCTTCCTCAGGAGATGAGCATCTTGCTCAAGGGCTTGTCACTTCTGTTTCAGAGGAAGTTTACCCAAGGAAGACTAATGGAAATTACAGCTATTTAGCCACCAGAGCTGTGAAATCATACGTTATGGCCCAGAGCCCCAGGTCATTGTACGATGACAAATAGGATGGTTTCCTTGAGCATCCAGGAGGGAGAACCATTCCCCAGAAGGATACACATATGAGATTCTTCTCCTTTCTTGGTTGCCAGAATAAGCTATGAATGCAGCTTAGTATATTTTAAAAGTATCAATCAGGGACTTGTTAGGAACTTCAGAGAAAAGAGAACTCTGCATAACATGCAGCCTCCCAAATTTAATACAGAGTTCCAAAGTAAACGATTCTTCACAGACTTGAAAGCAGTGTCTCTCCCGGCAGGATCCCCAGGGCTCTAGTTTTGAGTCCTATGGCTCCTCCTGCTGGCAGGTTTGGGCCACTACGAGCCATTCTTAGAATGGTCATAGCCTCCACCTGCAGACAAGCACTGAACAGTGACAAGATGCCTAGTTCAGCTAGGTGCTCAGGGTCTGGCACACAGGAAATCAGGCACAGCAAGATCCTGTCATTGACTATCATTGTCACTCTTTCCAGAGAACCCAGCACTGAACATGATCTTGAAGAGATGCAAGAGAGGCTGGTGAGGTATAGTAGGAAGCAGCTTCCAGGGGTGGAAATACTTCAATGAAAAACCATGCAGCCTAACCACCAACTGTCCAGAAACTTCCCCTGACAAAACTTGACTGGAGCCAAATGGGGATAAGTAGGAAAGCAGGACCAAGTAGGACCCATGAACCACAGAAGAAAGCCTCTCATTGCAGGAGCTGGGGACTTGCATAAGTGAACATGTGCACATGTGAGAGAGCATGAGAGTGAGTGTGAGTCTTGCGTGAGTCTTATATATGAGCATGAGTGGGCGTTGCAAGAGTGTTTAAGTTTATGAGTCTATGCATGTGAGAATATGAAAAACGAGTAAGGGGGTGTGTATATGTGAGTGTGTATGCATCTGAAGAGTGAGTGCATGTGCATGCTTAAGTGTGTGTGAGAGTGTTTTAGTCAGTTTTTCGGGTGTTTTGTTTGTTTGTTTGTTTGTGTTTTTTGTCGTTGTGACCAATATACCTGACAAGAACAATGTAGAAGAGGAAAAGTATATTTTGGCTAAGGGTTTCAGAGGTCTCAGTTCATAGATAACCAGCTCCATTGCTCTGAGCCTGAGTTGAGACAGAACATCATGGCAGAAGAGGTTGGTGGAGGAAAGAAGCTCAGGTATGGCAGCCAAGGACTAAAGAGCTCTGTTCACCAGGGACAAAATATAAAAACCAAGGTCACACCTCCAGTGACCTATTTCCTCCAGTTACAACCTATCTGCCTACAGTTAATTGATATCAATGAATTAATCCACTGATTAGGTTACAACTCACATTATCTAATCATTTCACCTCCGAACATTCTTACACTGTCTCACACATGATACCTCATATCTAAACCATAAAAATGAGGGTGTGTGTTTAATTGCATGTCAGTGTGTGTCTATGAGTCGATATGAGAGTGTTTCAAAGTGTGTGCCCATGAGTCTTTGTGAGTTTGAGAGAGTATATGTGTGTGTACAGGCCTTGCTTTTGCTCCTGGTTGGTTTCTTTGCTCCTTACTCACATTTCAGGATGGTGTAGGGGCCACCACATGCCAGCTGGACACTTGGAGAGCCAGAACTCCTAGGATTCAATTCCACTGGACAACATTTCTAAGCAAATTTTCTGAGATTATTTACATATTTCTCTTTCACGGTTTCACAACAATTTGTAAGGTTTTTAATGTCACCTTACAGAAAAGGATACAAGCCCAGGGATAATGCGACTAAATGAGAACCAGCTCCAAGCTTACTTCTGTCTAATCTCAGGCCACTGACCCCTGGGCACAGTGCCATAGGCCCAGGGACCACATTTCCAGATGCCCTTTGGATGGGGACCTCAGCCATCTCTCAAAGTCCCACCTGGAGTGAGGCCTGCCCAGGTGCTGATCAGCAAGGGAAGTGCTGAGCAAAGTGGACGGGGAGGTCAGCAACTGAGGGCTACCCCGGAAGCTAGTCCTCAAATAGACAGTGGATCAGAAGCCTGATTCTGAGTCAGCCAATCTAACTGACTCTGAAAGTAAGCAATGATAGGATTCCAAGAGAGTGTGGTTCAACTCCACCACTAGTGAAATGAGGATGCCACGCACCCTTGGCCTCTCTGGAATTATGTTCAACACACGTCTGCCAAGAAAGCAAAGCCTCTGCTTTGCAGGGAGCTGAGACACTGTGGATTTCTGACCTAGAAGCCCATCACAGAGAAAATGTGCTGCCCTGTGCTAGGAGAAGGCTCATGCTACCCAGACCCAGGGAGCCAAGACAACAGGATGCTCTTCTTAACATTCAGCCCGTAGTCACTGTTTGTTGTCTATCTCATACTTTGTCTGTTTCCACTTCAGAATACATTTTACCACTTTCTGTCCTGGTCTAATGCATTATTGAAAGGCTTCTTGATCACCAGTCATGCATATGGAGGAGATGCTCGCCTCATGGTTATGTAGATTTTCTCTGGCCTCTGATGTCCACTGTCAGCTTCCATGGATTCTGTGGAGCAACTCCAGCTGCCCTGGCTACTGGGCTAAACACACCAGGCAGGGTGAGGACAGACAGTATCAAGCCCAGGTGCCCGAAAGGACCACAAGACATAGTCCCAGTGATATGTGGCCCTTCCCAAATACTGGTGATAGAGGTAATACCATTCAAAATTGCTGGGAAAAGAGTGAGATGTGATGGGTCACTTTTCTGAATATAAAGCAGCAATTATTTATCCGCCCCAGGGCAGAGTGTCAGCCACTTATATAGGAACAAACCTCAGAAGTCAGAGCTCAGCTTGTGGGTGGGATGCACAGCCGGCACCCCTTTTTCTTTTAGATTCAGTTTCAGCTCATCAATCAACAAGGCCATCTGGGTAGCTGGCTCTGCACTGGGAGGTGACAAAGCCCAAGCCCTGCCTTCATCTCACCTAATCCAATGGGGATATAGAGACAGAGAGTTTCCTTTGTGCTATTTGTATGCAGATCGATCTGTTTGGCTTTTATTTACTGAATGCCTGCTGTGTGCCTGAATTTCAACAAATATTCTACCCTCATAGAGCTTATGTTATAGTGAGAGGAGACAGAAAAGAAATAAAAAGTAAAATATGGTATTCTAGAAAATAATGCATACTACTGAGAGTAAAGCAGAGAAGGGGGTAAGGAGAGACTAGTGTTTAACAATGGATATTATTCAACTACAAAAATGAATTAAATCCTGTCATTTATAACAACATAGGTAAAGCTGCAAGAGAAATAGGAGGCATAGATACACAAATACCACATGATCTCATTCATATCAGCAATCTAAAAAAAAAGTTAATCTCATAGCAATAGAGAGTAAAATGGTGGTCACCAGAACCTGAGGGGATGGTGAGTGGGAAGAGTCAGTCAATGAATACAAATTACGATTAGGGGAATAAGGGCTGTTGTTCTGTTGCACGGTAAGGGGTGACTATAGTCAACAATAATATAGTTCGAAATTACTAGAAGAGAGGATTTTCAATTTGTTTTACCACAAAGAAATGATAAATATTCAAAATGCTAGATGTACTAATTACCCTGACTTGATCATTATATAAGTATACATATAACAAAAAAATTACACTGTACCCATAAACATGTATAATCACGATGGGTCAATTAAAATTTTTTAATGTACCTTCAATTAAAGGGTGGGGATGTCTTCAGTGGCTAAAATAGCACCTGCATAGACACCTGTGAGAGGTTCCATGTGAGTGTCTAAAGAGAAGTGAGAGCACCTGTCAGAGGGAAGAGTTAGTGCAGAATCTGCCAGGGTAGGAGTGCCTGGCAAATTGGGAACCAGCAGAGAGGTGGTGTATGGAAGCTGGGGGCATAAGGGGTACATGCATGTCCTCACTCTGCTTAACTAGAGTTTTTCTGAAATGTGTTGTTTCTCAGGGAAAAGAATTCCCCTTGGAAATTTGCAGGGGTATGTCAAAAAAATTGGGAGTGTTGCTGCCATTTGCTAATGCACCAAAGTCAGGTGTCCACGCCAGGGAGAGTTGCCATGTCCCAGACCCTCCAACATCCCAGAAGATGTAAGAGGCTGTATCTGGACCTGCCTCACTTTGCATGTGTTGGGGTATCGGCCAGCCAGACACAGACACCTCGTGCAGCCAGGAGATTCTTTATTCAGGGCATGGGTGCCCGGACGAAGGAAAGAGGAAAAAAGAGAGAAGGGACGCAGGGGAGGGATTTTATAGAGCCCGCTACAAACCGCGTGGTGAGCTATGGATTGGTCACTTTAAAATCTGGGGGGTGGATAGGTGGCAGCGGTCTTCTTTGATGTGGCTGAAAAGGTAACCTGAGCAGCCAGGAGCAGCTAGGCTTTGTTCTCTCTGTGGGAGACTGCTGGTAACTGCCTCGGCTTTAGAGAGGGGAGGGGCCCAAACGGTATGGGGAGGGCTGATTTTACCTTACATTCCCCCATTTTTTATTTCATAAGGATGGGAACATGGACGACGTTGGCTCTTCTGGCTACTTCAAGCAGATTTGGGGCGACGTCTGTTGAGCAGGATGGGGGGTAGGGGAAGAAGGTAGAGCACCCAAGCCCCAAAGGTTAGGGTCTCCCAAGGGGACAAGTCCTGGAAGGTGCCTTGCAGCCGTAGCATTGTCAGCTGGTGGGGTCAGTTCCCTGAGTGGAGATGTGAAGGCAGGAGCCAAGAATGTTGGAGTAGAGTCTCAGGAGACAGTTGCAGGTGAGTGATTGTCCTCCTTGAGAATCCGAAGATCCCTGAGGAGAAGCTGATTAAATGTCTCATTAGAAACCTGTTGGATTTAACATTGAATAAATTTGAACAGACATGGCAGGGGGAGGCAAATCAGGAAAAGTATACTTATACAAGGGAATTTTGAAAAGAAAACCCATGAGCTTAACTCTTTGGGGTTATTGATATCTGATCAGTCAGATCCTAAAGGAGTTTGATGTTTTCTATCAAACCTGACTTATTTTTCATTAAATGACGAAGGGTATTGATATTTTTCTTGATCATTCCGGTTTCGTTGATATAGCAGAATTCTTCTTTTAGGAATAGGCATGTTCCTCCTTTGTCTGCTGTTAGGAGGTGTAGAGCTTGATAATCCTGCAATGAAACTTGGGCAATAAATGTTATCTGCCATTGTGGGGAGGCAAAAAAGGGGGAGCAATACCTCTGGCTTTTGAAGTTGTTGTTTAAGTCTTTGAATAGTGGTTCCTTCTGCCTGAAGGCAGCGAGCGAGGAGGCCAAAGTGAGTTTAACTACTAGTGGTTGGAAGACAATTTGTATTGCCCTGAAAGGGAGGTGGTAACAAACCATAGAAATTTATCCTGGCTGCATAAAGTTAATTGAGGAATCAAGGTGGAGGAAACACAAAAGGCGGAGGGCATATTGAGGCTTAGATTTTTGTTAGGACATCATTGCACTAGAAAGGAACTTTGGCAGAGCAAATGTTGGGGGAAGAGACCTTAATGATCTGGTCACAGGGACCTGGACCAGAGGAAGTGTATGAAAAGAGGTACTTCCTCAAAGGCTGGAGGGAGGGGCCCTTGGGGTCAGTTTGAGGTATTGAGAGGAAAACCAGTGGGAGTCAGTTATTATTTAAACCTGCACAGAGCGAGCAGTCTAAAATGTTATTAACTTTGGATAAATTGAGAAGCGGAACTGAAGGCCCTGACATATTAGGACCATCCATGAAGAGGTCTGTTTTAGGAGGGGCAATTGCATCTTAGGATGGGCGATTGTATCTAGCTAGTGTTGGAGTTCTTTTTTTTTTTTTTTTTTATTCCTGGATGGTTATGTGAATGAGGGAACACTTGTATATAAGTTCCCTAGATTCTGATCAATAAATAATCTCTCATTAGGAAGTATAGGGGCTGAGAATTTGTCCCCATAAGAAAGCTGGAGAGGAAGAGACATGTAAACACAGTATTTAATTTTAATGTCATAGATGTTTATCTTTAACATGTGGTTAAGCCAGTTTAATACCATCTGACTTTGTAAGATATCCCTTCATTGGTATGACCTTTGTTTAGTAGAGATCCCTTTATTTTATTAGTTAGGGTTAGAAAATGATATTAGTCAACATTAAGCCTACCTGTGTAGGTTAGGAAGATCCGTAGGCCATAAACTGATTAAAGACCTTTGACTTTGGCAGTTTCTCTTGATAGTTGTTACATTACTGTCTAAGAATCTTTCCTTTGTAGCCTCCAGTCATATGTATTTTGGAGGGCTAATGTATGTATGTTACATTAAATTATTTATTTATTTATTTATTTATTTATTTATTTATTTATTTATTTATTTATTTATTTATTTATAATGCCCAGGAATGGGTATGTTATGGTTTTGCTAAGTGTTTAGGATGAAGCAGGTACAATTGACTCTTGTTGTTACCAATGTTAAGAGCCACCTGAGTTCACTCTTGGGGGATCTTGGGAACAGCTTCCAGCTGTGTTAGTGCCATTTGTGCTAACATAGGTCCAGGTCTGGCGGTGACCATGCGGCTACCCTGGGAAGCCTGAGGGACAGTTCCCTTTTTTGGTGACCTTCCTCTTCATAGTATGGCACTTGACTGGTTTTTTAATTCTCCAATGATCTCAGCAATCTCCCTGATTGGGAGGTCCTGCAGCCTAGAGGTACAGAGAAGTTCCCTCATCTCTTGGATTCAGGCTGACTCAGAGGGCAAAAGCCAAATACTGGTTTTCTTGGCCCTTTAATTTAATTTTAGTTTTTAAGTTTTGATCTTAAACACCAGTTACAAAGTAAGGGTACTGGGCTTTAACTTTAAGGTCTATACTATAGGTGGTGGCTTATTTATCTTAAAAATAATCTGGGTTGGTTGTTCTTGAATTCGTACCTCTGAAAAATGTTAACAGGCAATAGCCATAGAATTTAAGGAAAATATAAAATAAGATTAATAAGTTTAGTTTGTGTAATAGCTATTTTAAAATTTGGGTGATTTATATATTATATTTTCTGGTTGAAATCCTAGTAATCTTTACAACACAATCCTTTGAACATAACTTAAATGAACTAGAATGTGGCCCACTTTGAAGCCATTGTAATAGGCTGGGAGACAGAATTTTATATTGGGTAAGGCAGGGATCCTTGCAAAATCTTAAAGTATCTTAGTTCTGAAGTTGATCTTTGTTTCTTAAATATTATTTTATAAAGTTTTCATATATTGTTTTTTTTTTTTTGGCTTTACATGAATGCTAGTTAATATAATATGATATTACAGTTAAAACATGAATTAAGAAAGGCTGAGAGGGCTTTTGACCTTTTTCGGTGCGGAAAAGTAGTAAAGATTATGTCTTACAATATTAGACTTTGAATAGATTAGGCTCTCATTTACTTAAAGAAACATATTTAAATTTTAGCCCAGTGTAAAAGGTAACAAAACTATCTTATTGACAACAGATTAAACCCTCAATAAAATTGTTATCCTTATAAGTGTAAAATTACCATACAACTTTAGTTTGGAGAACATCAGCTTGATATGACATTCTTTTAAACCTTTATTTTAAAGACTTGTATACCTGGAAGACATGAACACATTTAATGTAAAAATAGGGCTAATAGCACCATAATTGTATTGATATTGTTATATTAATTAACTTTAGATCTTAAGGAAAAAATTGAGACTTTGGTACACAGTACAATATTTCAAAAATACCAGTTATTATTTAACCACAGTTATATAAACCTTAATTTCTGAAAGTTAGTTTTTCCAAGTGATAAAACTTGACAAGCGTAAGAAAGTTATTAAGAGTAGAACATTGTTTTAGATTTTTTACATCAGTACATTAAAGTTTAAATTGAATAAGCTTGTATTAATTAGAGTAGTCATAAACATAAACCTTAGAAATTTACCCTTTATTTAGATCCACATCCCAAAATAATCCTTGCAAATTTTTTGAATTTAGGCAACAGTAGAAACCTTTAAAACTTATAGGAATTTATAAACCTTTGTACTGAAAGAAAGGACAATTGACTTTAACTTTTAAATTAAGTAAGCTTATATTAGTCACATGGCTGTCCCCTTTAACCAATGAGGGCAGCAGCTCCTTCAGGAGCAGGGAAGTTTCTGTAACAGAGAATTATTAAGGTAAGTATCTTAGGAATTCACAACTGATAGGGTAATACAGAGACAGATGGCAAACCAATGATTTATATAGCTTAGCATCCTAGATAAAGGGGAAGCTCAGGTTTCAACATGAGGGTGCTGTTTAGATTTGAAGAAGCATAATTACCTAATCAAAGCCAAACATAGTCCAAACAAGTAAAACAAAAATAAGCCTTTATGACCTCTTGTCCAATTGGCTTTCAATCTTAAAATAGAATTAGGCTGGGTTAGAGAGTTATATTCACTTACTATTTATGAAAACACAATGTTTAAATACATAGAATTATACCTATTGGGCTTTAAATTAAGTAATTTTGTTTTTAATGATGACAAAGCAATTTTGTCTTCCCTTGTTAAAATTTACCATTTACAAAAACATCAAAAATGTTACCCTATGGAATTTAAAGGAATTAAAAGTATTTGGTATTGGATTCAACAGTCAACATTCCATCCAATAAACACATTTGAGTACTCAATATCAGATCTGATTTGCTTATTTTAATTATAAAAAACCAAGACATTAGACAAGCATATTTAACAGTAACATTTTTCCTTTGAAGAAATTTTTGACAATGAGATATATATTAGACATTTTATAGACATTAACATGTTATTAGTCCTTTGACCATGTGGAAAGACTTGTGAGTTGAGTAATTTTAAAGACGTCTTTATTTTTATTTGTTCACCCAATTTAAATTGAAGCTTTTAAATCACGTGAATTAAAGGTATTTGGATCTATTTGTAATTTTAGTTTATGAGCACTTGGTTTACATAAACACAAAAATAGAGCATGCAGAAGGCCTTTTGAATTAAAAGTAGGAACACCTGGTCTCAGTAGAGTGTTAAAAAAATCTTTTATAGTTGAATAAAATACATCTGATTGGAAGGTTTTAACTTTAGCGCAGAATTAAAGTTATAAGTTTTAAAAATGTAAGAGTGAAGGTCCTAGAAAGAGATAAAAAAAATTATGGCCATTGTTTCAGTAAAGCAAAAAGAGAGAGTGGAGAAAGAAATGGGTGGGGAGCTTAGGTAGATGTAAATTAACCTCCTTTCCCGCCCCCCTCCCTTTTTTTTTTTCCTTGAGCTAGGGTCTGAAAAATGGAGGCCTGGGCAGCTGTGAAAAGCTGCAAGCCTGGGGGTTTGTGGGGGAGGGGCTGCCACAGCAGGCCAGGTAGAAGGCCAGGCTGTGAAAAGTTCCGGCTGTTTTGTCTGAGTGAAAAGTCAGAACCCTCATTCCAATCATTTTGTGCTGAGGAGCCAAGGATTGGATGGGGGTGCCTGGGGTGTTCCATATTTTGGCCACGTAAGGTGGCTTTTTCATTGGTATTTTGGCCAGATTTTAGTGCTAAATTTAATAAGACATTTTAGTTTGAGTCCGGTGTGGGAATAGTGGGTTTTTAAATTGGCAGAGAGACAGGCCAGGGTTATCACAGGGAATAGTTGGGCTTAATTGCTGTGGGCTGGGACATTGTATCATGTGTTTTAATTAAGGAAAAAGGGGGTAAAGTTTGTCAAGATGTTTTAGAAGATGGCTTGTAAGAGGAAGGGGAAACTGGAGGTGGAGGGGAGGTGTAAATAAGCCAGAAGAGGGCAGATGGCCGAGAAGCTTGTGATTGGAGTCTGTCGTATCCAGGGAAGAAAGCGATGCAAAGGCTAAGAGTGGAGGCGGGTGGCTGCGGTGTGGGTGTGGTAGGGGTAGGCTGTGGGGTGTGAAGTGGAGTGTCAGGAGATTGAGGATGGGATCAAACTCTTCCCTCCCAGCAGACTCCCCATTAAAAATCTTTCCACTCTTAATCTTCTTCCTGATATTGAACCAAAAAAACTTATAAAACTTTGCACTCAGGATTGGTCTACCTATCATTTGGATAACTCTCTTAGCCACCTATGGGTTTCTTAGATCCTAATCTCCTTAGAAACCTACATAACTATTGCCAGTGATGGAAAGAATGGGTGGAGATCCCTTTATTCAGGCCTTCTCCCTTCTCCAAGCCAACCCCTCCCTCTGCACTCTCTCTAAGTCTCACCATGTCCTCCTAACTTACAAACCAAATTCATCCAAGTTTCTGTCAACCCTGAAATTTGAATCTCCCCCATACCACCATGGCCACCCATCCCAGGTCTGGGACAAGGAAACACAGATAATAAGTGACAGTTGGAACCAAGGGAGGCATGGGAGCTATAGGACAAACCAAGGATTGTAAACTTGTCCCAAGGCCTCTCTGGGATCAGACTGGTTTGTCTCCACCTCAGAGGAAGAAGCAGCTGAGAAAACAGCCACCCAGAGTCCCAGGGCCCAGCTTATGGCTCCCCAAAGAGAAGGTGCTTCAGTCAGAATGTATTGCACGGCACACAATAGCAGAAAACCCCACAGGGACAAGTCTTAGGAAGGAGATGTGCTGACTCCTTAAACAACAATGGGATTTGCTAGTCATGCCTAGAGGTTCTAGAAAAGAAGGATGTGGCTACAGCAAGCCATCCCTTATCCTTCTGATTCTCTTGTCATTTAAATGTATTTCCCATATTAGAAGATGCCATCTCCAATACCGTGTTTGGAAGACTGTAGATATATACAGATAAACTAATACAATTCTATGGTAATTGTGTGGGCACCAAGAATTCCTATAGTCTTTCTATACATCAAACTGCATTCCATGACCAGCTCCCCGCCCAAGTGAGGCTGACTCGACCTGAACTGAGCATTTTCCATCACAGCAGACTGAAAGCTTTCCCCCCAGGTCATCCACAAATAGAGCTGCTCTGCATATAGTCATCCAGAGTTGAGTTTTTGTTCTTTTTTTTTTTTTCCCAACAAAAATTGGAAGGGGCTTGCTGACCCTAAGCACTTTGTTCTGCCCCTCCTCATGATTTTTAGCATTTTAGCATTTTCTACCTTTTATTCATTGAAAGCGTTTCAGATTCTCCCAGCCTAACACCCTGTAAAGCTCTTCCCATTTCACCCCTTGCCTTACAGCTCTCCTCTTCAACCTTGTAAACATTCACAAGGTAAAATTTCCAAAGGATTCCAGGTCTCAATCAGCAAGTTTGCATGGAAGACAAGAAAAGGAAAAACACCAATCTGAGTTCCTAGTCCTCGACAATACACCTGATGTGTTTGAATATATAACAGGAATATTAACATAAAAATGTGTTTCTCCAGAGGAGCCATTGTGAAGGGAACACTAATTTACAGCCCTCAGATCCCTTGTCACAACTGCAGTTAAATAATTATTGATGCCAATTTTTTTGTAATTTTTCAAAGATTCTGTTTTGGTGGTGAGCACACATCAGGTGCAGAGTTGAGTTAATATTCCACAATACTGTACACAGAGTATGCCATGTCTGTATTCATTTTAGTATTTATTTATAGATATAAGTATAGCTGATACAGAGAGAGAGATTTATAGATAGTTCCCTTCATTTCTATTCCCACTATCATTCCCCAGTCACACTCAGGAGCCAACTGCAATGTATTTGACACATTGAATATGCATGTCCTTATATATGCATGTCTGCTCATAAAAGATGTGGTAGTGTTTTTATGTATACATATGCCAAAAATTACACAAGTTGTATCAAGTTTTAAATTTCATTCTGTTTCTTCTTCATTTCCACCGGACTATAGATTTTCAAGGTGTAAGGTGCTTCTCTGCATACATCTAGATCATTCCTTCTTGATGCTACTTAATGCTATTCCATAGATTGCTTCCACTTTATTTTATTTCCAGTACCACATAGTGGACAATGTATTATAATAATCCTATTATATCATAAGCAAATAGACTACCTCCTATAGGCTACAAAATAGGAATAAATGGGAGGAATGAGTTTCAGTGTTCTGTAGCACAGGAGGGTGACTATATTTTACAACAACTTATTACATATTTTATAAAGAACTAGAAAAGCAGGATTCATAAGCTGCCAACACGAAGAAATGATAAATGTTTAAGGAGTAGGAAGTGCTAATTATCCTGATCTGATCATTACACACTGTACACATATATTGGATCAGCACTTTGCACCTCGTAAACACATACAATTATTATGTCAATTATATTTTTAATGTAGGTAACTTGTAAAGAATATTGAAGTACTAACTGATTTACTTCTTAAAAATACATTAGGTTTCATCAAACATTTAACCCAGGGGATAAAAGACAATTTCCTCTACTGTCTCTTGACAGGGCTGATCACAGATTTTCTGAGACACTTAGCAGGAGTTGGCTGCTACTGCCAGGATTTACACACACACTACACTACATGCCACCAAGCTCTCCAGAGTTTTGTCTGGTCACAGAGTTCCTGGTTGCTCAGATCCTTGTATCAATATATAATCTTATCCCTTGTCTGATTGTTCACATTCTGTTCAATGCGAAACAGTATCTTGGTTTAATTTTAACTTAATTGCAAGTGAGGGATCTTGATGGATTTTTGAGTCATTTGGACTTCCATGCCAGTGAATTGCCTATTCATTTTTCTTTGTTTTTTGAAGGAATTCCTATTAGCTTTAGCTGGTCCTCTTGACTTTCCCCAAAATAACCCTCATTGGACAGAAATCCTTAATTTAAAGGAAATATAATGTTGAACTTTAAGTTCTAGAGTTATGATTTGACAGTGTTATTCAAGTAACTGTGTGCTTAATCCCTTCCATCCCCACTGGACTCCAAAGGTAGGAACCACGGCAGTCTTGTTCTTGTCTAGAACACACTTGTAATATTAGTTCATGAATAAATACTTGTGAAATTAACAAGGCCTGCACCTGGTATATGGTAACCGCTCAATAAATGGAAGATGTTATTTTTAATGAATGAGATTTTTCCCAAGGGAAAGCTCTAAAGAAATGTAATGCAACAATCTTCTGCAGAGAAAAAAACAAACTGAAAACAAGGGAAAGAAAGCTTAAATACCAACATCAGTAAACAGGACTGGTGTTCTGATTTTCTTTTTTTTTTTTTTAATTAATTTATTTACTTTATTTAGATTTACATGATAGCAGAGTGCATTTTGATTCATTGTGCACAGATGGAGCACAACTTTTCATTTCTCTGGTTGTATGTGATGTAGAATCACAACATACATGCGGTCATACATGAAGCTAGGGCTATGATGTCCATCATATTCCACCATCTTTACTGTTCCCCTGTCCCATACCCACTCCAACCCCTGTGACCAAAGTTCCTCCATTCTTCCTATGTCTTCCCCCACATTATGGATCAGCATCCACTTACCCAAGAGAATATTCAGCATTTGGTTTTCTGAGATTGGCTTACTTCACTTAGCATGATATTCTCTAACTCCATCCATTTACCTGCAAATGCCATAATTTTATTCTCTTTAATTGCTGAGTAATATTTCATTGTGTATATATACCACAGCTTATCCATTCATCTATTGAAGGGCATCAAGGTTGGTTCTACAGTTTAGCTATTGTGAATTGAGCTGCTACAAACATTGAAGTGGCTGTGTCACTGTAGTATGCTGTTTTTAAGTCTTCTGGGTATAGACCAAGGAGTGGGATAGCTGGGTCAAATGGTGGTTCCATTCCAAGTTTTCTAAGGAATCTCCATACTGCTTTCCAGATTGATTGTACCAATTTTCAGTTCCACCAGCAATATACATTGCTGCCTTTTCCCCCACAACCTCGCCACACTTATTATTGTTTGTACTCTTGATAGTTGCCATTCTGACTGGCGTGAGATGAAATCTTGGAGTAGTTTTGATTTGCATTTCTCTGATTGCTAAAGATGTTGAACATTTTTTCATATGTCTGTTGATGGATTGTATATATTCTTCTGTGAAGTTTGTGTTCAGCTCTTTGGCCCATTTATTGATTGGGTTGTTAGTTTTTTGGTGTTAAGCTTTTTGAGTTCTTTATATATCCTGGAGATGAGTGCTGTATCGGATGTGTGTGTGGCAAAGATTTGTTCCCAGAATGTCGGCTCTCTGTTCACTTCATTGATTATTTATTTTGCTGAGAAGAAGCTTTTTAGTTTGAATCCATCCCATTTGTTGATTCTTGCTTTTACTTCTTGTGCTATAGGAGTCTTGTTAAGGAAGTATGGTCCTAATCCGACATGATGAAGATTTGGGCCTATTTTTTCTTCTATTAGGCATTGGGTCTCTGGTCTGATTCCCAGGTCCTTGATCCACTTTGAATTGAATTTTGTGCATGGTGAGAGATAGGGGTTTAGTTTCATTTTGCTGCATATAGATTTCCAGTTTTCCCAGCACCATTTGTTGAAGAGGCTGTCTTTTCTCCAGTGTACGTGTTTGGCTCCTTTATCTAGTATAAGGTAACTGTATGTAAGTGGGTTTGTCTCTGTGTCTTCTATTCTATACCATTGGTCTACATGTCTATTTTGGTGCCAGTACCCTGCCATTTTTGTTGCTATAGCTTTGTAGTATAATCTGAGGTAAGGTATTATGATGCCTCTTCTTGCTAAGGATTGCTTTGGCTATTCTGGGTCTCTTGTTCTTCCAAATAAATTTCATGATTGCCTTTTCTATTTCTATCAGGAATGACATTGGGATTTTAATTGGGATTGCATTGAATCTATATAGTGCTTTGGGAAGTATGGCCATTTTGACAATATTGATTCTGCCTATCCAGGAGCATGGGAGATTATTCCATCTTCTAAGGTCTTCATCAATTTCTTTCTTCAGTGTCTTGTAGTTTGCATTGTAGAGGTCTTTCACCTCTTTTGTTAAATTGATTCCCAAATATTTTATTTTTTTTGAGGCTATTATGAATGGGATAGTTTTCCTAATTTCTCTTTCAGAGGGTTTATCATTGAAGTACAGAAATGCAATTGATTTGTAGGTGTTGATTTTATATCCTGCTACTTTGCTGAAATCATTTATTAGTTCTAAAAGTTTTCTGGTAGAATTTTTTGGATCCTCTAAGTATAGAATCATGTCGTCCGCAAATAATGATAGTTTGAATTCTTCTTTTCCAATTCGTATCCCTTTAATTTTTTTCATCTGTCTAATTGCTCTGGCTAGTGTTTCAAGGACTATGTTGAATAGCAGTGGTGAGAGAGGGCATCCCTGTCTAGTTCCCATTTTCAGAGGGAATTATTCCAAATTTTCTCCATTTAGGATGATGTTGGCCTTGGGTTTAGCATAGATAGCTTTTACAAAGTTGAGGTATGTTCCTACTATCCCAAGTTTTTCTAGTGTTTTGAGCATAAAAGGGTGTTGTATTTTGTCAAATGCCTTCTCTGCATCAATTGATAAAATCATGTGATTCTTATCTTTAAGTCTATTGATGTGGTGGGTTACGTTAATTGATTTCGTATGTTGAACCAATCTTGCATCCCTAGAATGAACCCCACTTGATCATGGTGCACTATTTTTTTATGTTTTTGTATGCTATTTGCCAGAATTTTATTGAGAATTTTTGCATCTATGTTCATCAGGGATATTGGTCTGATATTTTCTTTCTTTGATGTGTCTCTGTCTGGTTTTGTTTTTTTTTTTTTTTTTTAAATTTTTTTTAGTTATAGATGGACACAATGTCTTTATTTTATTGCTTTGTATGTGGTGCTGAGGATCGAACCCAGGGCCTCACGCATGCGAGGCAAGTGCTCTACCGCTGAGCTACAATCCCAGCCCTCTCTGTCTGGTTTTGGAATCAGGATTATACCTCATAGAATGGGTTTGGAAGAGTTCCCTCCTTTTCTATTTCATGAAATAGTTTAAGGAGAATTGGTATTAATTCTTTGAAGGTCTTGTAGAACTCATCTGAGAATCCATCTGGACCTGGGCTTTTCTTGGTTGGAAGGCTCTTGATGGCATCTTCTATTTCCTTGCTTGAAATTGATCTGTTTAAGTTGTGTATGTCCTCCTGGTTCAGTTTGGGTAGGTCATATGCCTCTAGAAATCTGTTGGTGTCTTCAGGGTTTTCTATTTTACTGGAGTATGAATTTTCACAATAGTTTCTAATTATCCTCTGTATTTCAGTAGTGTCTGTCATGATATTTCCTTTTTCATCATGAATTTTAGTAATTTGGGTATTCTATCTCCTTCTTTTTGTTAGAGTGGCTAAGGGTTCATCAATTTTGTTTAATTTTTCAAAGAACCAGCTTTTTGTTTTTTCAGTTTTTTGAATTGTTTCTTTTGTTTCAATTTCATTGATATCAGCCCTGATTTTAATTATTTCCTGTCTTCTACTTCTTTTGGTGTTGGTTTGTTCTTCCTTTTCTAAGGCTTTGAGATGAAGAGTCAAGTTATTTATTTGTTGACTTTTACTTCTTTTAATGAATGAGCTTAATGCAATGAACTTTCCTCTTAGCACTGCCTTCATGGTGTCCCAGAGATTCTGATATGTTGTATCAGAGTTTCATTTACCTCTAAGAATATTTTTATCTCTTCCTTGATGTCTTCTGTTATCCATGCATCATTCAATAGCATATTATTTATTTTCCAAGTGTTGGAGTAGTTTCTATTTTTTAATCTGTAATTGCTTTCTAATTTTATTCCATTGTAGTCAGATAGAATGCAGGGCAGTATCTCTATATTTTTGTGTTTGCTAAGACTGGCTTTGTGACATAACATATGATCTCTTTTGGAGAAGGATCCATGTGCTGCTGAGGAAAAAGTGTATTTGCTCATTGATGAATGGAACACTCTATATATGTCTGTTAAGTCTAAGTTATTGATAGTTTTATTGAGTACTGTGGTCTCTTTATTTAGTTTTTGTTTGGAAGATCTATCCAGTGGTGAGAGAGCTGTGTTAAAGTCACCAAGTATTATTGTGTTGTTGTCTATTTGATTCTTGTATTTAAGAAGGATTTATTTGATATATGTAGAAGCCTCATTGTTTAGAGCATAGATATTTATGATTGTTATGTCTTGTTGATGTATGATTCCCTTAAGAAGTATGAAATGACCTTCTTTATCCCTTTTCACCAACTTTGGTTTGAAGTCCACTTTATCTGATATGAGGATGGAAACCCCAGCTTGTTTACGGGGTCCATGTGAGTGATATGTTTTTTCCCACCCTTTCACTTTCAGTCTGTGGATGTCTTTTCCTGTGAGATGAGTCTCTTGAAGGTAGCATATTGTTGTGTTTTTTTTTTAATCCAGTCTGTCTGTCTATGTCTTTTAATTGGTGCATTTAGGCCATTTACATTCAGGGTCATTATTAAAATATGATTTGTAGACCAGGTTATCTTGGTTTATTTTTGGTTTTTACCTTGATTTGGTTTCTCCTTTGATTGCATCCCCTCCCCCTTCTTTTAGTGTAGTTCTTCTTTTTGTGTATTTTCATTGTTGGTTGTCATTTCCTCCTCCTGGAATATTTTGCCAAGAATGCTGTGTAGCGCAGGCTTTCTTGCTGAAAATTCTTTAAACTTTTGATTATCATGGAAGGTTTTTATTTCATCATCAAATCTGAAGCTCAGTTTTGCTGGATATAGGATTCTTGGTTGGCATCCATTTCTTTTCAGAAGTTGGTATATGTTATTCCAGGGTCTCCTGGTTTTTAAGGTGTGGGTTGAAAAATATGCTGAGATCCATATTGGTCTCCCATTATATGTAATCTGGTTCCTCACTCTTGCGGCCTTTAAAATTCCATCTTTATTCTGCATGTTGGGCATTTTCATTATAATGTGCCTTGGTGTAGATCTGTTGAAATTTTGTACATTTGATGTCCTGTAAGCCTGTTGTATTTGATTTTCCAATTTATTTTTCAGGTTTGGAAAATTTTCTGACATTATTTCATTGAAGAGATTGTTCATCCCTTTGGTTTGAAATTCTGCTCCTTCTTCTATCCCAATAAATCTTAGATTTGGTCTTTTGATGCTACTCCATATTTCTTGTATGTTCTGTTCATGATTTCTTACCATCTTCACTGTATGGTCAAGTTTATTTTTAAGATTTTATATTTTGTCTTCATTATCTGAGGTTCTGTCTTCCAGGTGACCTAGCCTGCTATTGATGCTTTCTATTGAGTTTTTTATTTGGTTTGTTTCCTTCATTTCAAGAATTTCTGATTGGTTTATTTTCACAATCTAGCTCTTTCTTAATCTTCTGCTACTTGTAATTGCTCTCTTATTTCTTTGTTAGAGTGATCAATGGTTGCCTTTATTTTCTCTCCTATTTATTTGTTGGATTGATCAAGTTTTGCCTGTATTTGCTCATTTATGTCATTCTTTAATTACTGATCATTTTAATTATGTACATTCTGAATTCTTTCTCTGACATTTCATCAACTGTATTATCAATGGATTCTGTTACTGTGGTATCAAGGTTTATTTGGGGCAATTTCTTCCCTTAGTATTTCATGTTGATTGTGTATCTTCTTTTCTTGCGATGCCAATCTGAGGTATTGTGGCTTTTATCCTATAATCATGTATTGACACTACAGATTACCTGTATCTCACCTTGGAGTTACTTCCGGTCCCTAGCAGGTGTCCCCAGATGGACACTACTGCCACTAAAGTTGGTGGCGTGGTAGTGGATGTACCTTAAGAGGGCAGTGGGAGTGGCCTTGGCTGGGCTCCCATGGAGGTCCCTGAGGGCAGTCTTGGGCCCTCTGTTGCATTCCTGCTTGTCAGCAGGAACTCTGGAGAGGAACTGGGGGATGTGCCCAGGCCTTACTTTGGTGGAGTCTCTACATTCAACCCTTACCATGGGTGTGGGCTCCCCTGTGGCTGGCAGCTAGATGTCTCTGGTCTGCCCTTAGCTGGGCACCTGTGGAGATCCCTTAGGGCTATTTTGGGCCCTCTGTTGCACTCCCGCTGGGTCCACAGGAACTCTGGAGCAGAACTGGGGGTGGGTCCAGTCCTCACTTGGGCAGAGTCTCAAGCATGAGTCTCTATTTTGACCCTTACCCTGGGTGTGGGTGGGCTCCCCTGTGGCTGGAAGCTAGCAGACTCCAGTCTGCCCTTAGATGGGCACCTGTGGAGATCCTTAGGGCAGTTTTGGGCCTTCTGTTATGCTCCCACTGGTCTGCAGGAACTCTGGAGCCCTGTTTTTCTTAAGGTTTGAATTTTGACTTACTGCAGAAAGGCAGATCTAGATTTCTAAGTCAGAATGCCATTGTCACAGCAGGACTTTTGTTTTGTTTTGCTTTTTTTGTGTGTTTTGGTTTTGAAATGTTATAAATACAGATGCGTAATGTAGAAATCAGGGCTGATGTCCCATATCCAACTGATTCTTTTGTAATACAATGAGACTCCGTTGTTGAGATCTATTTAGAATCCATGGTAAGCTCCTCTGATTCCTGAATAACATTCTGTGAGCAATTCTTGCCTTCTCTTAGTTCTTTGGGAGTCACTTGTGAAGTCTTCTGCATTACAATTGGGGTTTCTTAATGTCTCAAGTTGTATAAAAGGGAAAAAGAAGGTGCATTTTGAATAGAATTTCAGGGAGTGAAAGCTCACATACAAGAACCCTTAAAAAGGAAAGAAATCCCACCTTATTCATTCCCCTGTTATTAGATATTGTTTGCTGCCACAGAGGAGTACAGATGTGGGAAACAGGTCAAATCCTGACCAGGTGAATGAGGATCAAAAACCATCCCAAGAGTATCACCTCACAGCACTCCACTGAGACCATTCAGAAATTGTAAGGTAAAGAACAGCCCTTTTGTACTCAGTTTTAGCATCCCTTCCCTAAAAGCCTAAAGCAGCCCCTGCCCCAGGCAGTTCCTCTCCCAAATCTTCCACCAGGGAGAACAAAGCCTGGCCGCTCAGGTTACTACGGTTACTACATCAGAGAAGACCACCGTGGCTTATCTATTGCGACCCAGTTTTGAAGTGACCAATCCATACCTTGCCAAGTGGGCCCTATAAATTCCCTGTTCCACATCCCCTCTGCTCTCTTTTTCCTCCTTCCTCCTCCTGGGTGCCCATCCCCCCTGAATAAAGATCTCCTGGCTGCATGAAGTGTCTATGGCTGGCTGATACCCTAACAGAAATGGTGAAAATTGTTTTGATTTTAAAACACATCCATTTTAAGTTTCTAAAAATGATTCTAAGGACAAACAGCAAATGAAAACAAAATTATTCAAGAAAATCTACAAAAAAATTAATTAGAAAGGCATATACAGTAGTCTCTTTCCCACTTCACCCCCACCTACCCCCACTTCAGTTATCTGAGGTCAACTGTGGTCCAAAAATATTAAATGGAAAATTCTAGAAATAAACAAAAGTTTTAAATTATACACTGTTCTGAGTAGTATAATTAAATTTTACACAGACCCACTCTGTGCCATCTAGGTTGTAAACAATCACTTGGTCCAGAGTATCCATGCTATATGAGCTACATGCCTATTAGTCACCTAGTAGCCATCTCAGTTATCAAAACAACTGTCAGAGGATTGCAGTGCCTATGCTCAAGTAGCCCTTATATTACTTAACAATGGTCCCAAAGTACAAAAGTAGTAATGCTGCCAATATAGATATGACAAAGAAACTACAAACTGTTTTCTCTAAGTGAAAAGCTGAAAGTAAAAGAAGATATTTTGAGAGAGTGCAAATTCACACAAGGTCTATTATGTATATAATTATAATTGTTCTATTCTGTTGTATTGTTGTTAATCTCTTACTGTGCCTAATTTATAAATTTATCGTATCATAGGTATGTATATAGGTATAGAAGAAAACAGTATATATAAGGTTCAGTACTACTCATCGTTTCAGGCATCCACTGAGGATTAGGAAAACACCCACATGAAAAAGGGGAACTACCATACTGAGGCACATAGGCAGCTCTTGGGTTACCCCTAAAAGGGAACACTTCTATCTCGTCCCTGTCCAGAGGAGCCCACACTTCACAGCATCAGCACAATCATTACTGTTGGTCCTTCTACAAGCTGCTAATAGCCCAAGGTCATCACCAAAAAGGTGAAATGACCTGCGCAAACTCCCTAGCTTGTAAGTGATGCACCCAGGACTCAGACCTAACTGCAAATCCCAGCCTCTTTCTACTTCACCACATGGTGTTCCAGCAGCCTTATCATCTCCAAGCAAGAAGGAAATTGATATCTATCAAGATTTCCCTGGACTCCCTGGGTCCTCCTCACCCTATATGCATCCTTACATCCCCGTTCAGAACATCTCTACAAAATTTTTATCATTTAGACTGACAGAGATTTAGAATCTTTTACCTCAATTATGCCAATCCTTTAAAGATTCTCACTAGAAATTTTCTGCTAAAATGTCCACTAATCAAGCTATATTATGTAGTGCTTTATTCCAAAATTAACCCTGATAAATTTTTGTTGCCATCAACTACTGTGGTTTTCTGGGTGGAGGTGGGCGTGCTTCCAGCTACTTGTATCTCTGTCCCATGAAAAAATAAATAAAATATTATAAACCTTTAGTTCTGTTCCTTCCTAGGAAACATGGCACCTACCTGATGGTTCTAAGTCACAATCCCTACCACAGTCCCTATGAAAGCCCTCTATGACCTGGTAGAGAAATACAAATAAATATGTTAGAATGTATGATATCATACATTCTGACATCACATGATATCAGAGACATCCAGTGACTAGTCAATATGTGAGGTAAAGGCTAGCTATCTCGGCACAACGAGAGACTCTCCAAAAGCCACTCAAGCCCTAGAGCTGTGCATCAGCCAGCCAAGACTATCATCAGCCTGCTTGGCAACTCTGCATCACTCTTGCCCACTTATGCTTTCTTTTAATTTTGTCATCTAATGAACAATATGATATTACGGTTTTAATGCATATTAAATTAATGACCTACAACACTGAGAATCTTTCCATGAATTTACTAGCTCTTTGTTAAAATGTCTGCTGAAATTTGGAGTGGGTAGGGAGAGAGGGGGTAGCATTTACTGGGGATTGAACCTAGGGACATTCTACCACTGAACTACATCCCTATCCCTTCTTAATTGTTTTATTTTGATATAGGGTCTCACTAATTTGCCAGCCTGGGCTCAGACTCGTAATCCTCCTGCCTCAGCCTCTAGAGTCACTGAGATTATAGGCATGGCCCATCATGCTGTGCCTGTTGGAATTTTTGGACCGTTTTTTAATTGGATTGTTTGTGTTCTTATTATTGAATTTGGAGAGTCATTTGAATTTTATGGACAAAAGTCCTATACCAGACATATGATTAACAAACATTTTTCCCCCAGTCTGAAGCCTTTTTTTTTGGTACTAGAGATTGAACTCGGGGCCCTCGGCCACTGAGCCACATCCCCAGCCCTATTTTGTGTTTTATGTACAGACAGGGTCTCACTGAGTTGCTTAGAGCCTCGCCGTTGCTGAGGCTGGCTTTGAACTCGCGATTCTCCTGTCGCAGCCTCCGTAAGTGCTGGGATTACAGGTTTGCACCACCACACCTGGCTTGAAGTCTATCTTTTTATTCACATGGTAGTGTCTTTCAAAAAGCAGAAATTCTTATTTCAGATGAAATCCAGTTTATGAATCTTTTCTGTACATCATGTTCTGTGTATATTATTTAAGAGATCTTTATCTAGCCTAAGGTAACAAAGATTCCCTGATTTTCTTCTATTTTTTCTGTAAGATTTATGGTTTTATATTTAGGCTTATGAAATTTTTTGGTTCATTTTTCCATACATTATGATGTAATTTTGTTCCTTTTTTAAATATGGATATCCAAATGTTCCTGGACCATTTGTTGAAGACTAAAATCAGTAGTTCATACATATGTTGTTCTATTTCTTAATATTTTACCCTGCTCTTCTGACCTCTTCACCTATGTTTAATGTTTTGTTATTACTACTTTAAAATAAGTCTTAAAGCCATGGAGTGTTAGTCTTCCTATTTTGTCATTTTTCAGAGTTATTTTGACTACATTTAATTTAAATTTTCACATAAATTTAAAAATTAGTGTGCCATTTTCTTTAAAAATATCCTGCTAAAAGTATTCTCTGGGATTATGTGTAACTCATAGATCTCTTTGAGGAGAATTGGCTCTTTAAAATATTGATTCTTTCACCCCGTAAACATGGTATAGTCCTCCGTTTATTTAAGTTCTTTTGTTTTTCTTAGAGCTATCTGGTAGTTATCAGTCTATGCAGGTCTTACATGTGTTTTACGTTCTTTTCTCTCAATATTTCTTAATTTTTATACTATTGTAAATGGTATCATTTTTAAATTTTAAAGTTCTGATTATTTCTATTATATAGAAATACAGTTGATTTTTGTATATTGATCTTTTATCTTGCAACCTTGATAATCTCATTTAGTAGTTCGTTTAGTTGTGTTTTGTTTGTTTTTTAATGTAGTACTGGGTATCAAACCCAGTGCCTCATTCAAGCTACACAAGCACTCTACCACTGAGCCACAATCCCAGCCCTCATTTATTAGTTCGAGTAGCTTTTTTTGTCATTTCCATTGTATATTCTATCTAGATGAACATGACTTCTTTAAAAAGTGTTACTTCTTCCTTTCCAATCTGAATGTCTTTTCTTTCTTATGTCTTAATTAGACTGATTAGAATTTCCAATACAATACTGAAAAAGTGATGCTACTAGGTATCTTTGCCTTTTATCTGACCTTTAAGGGAAAGCATTCAAACTGTCAATATTAAATATAATGTCACTTATAGATTTTGAGTAGATGTCCTTTATGTGTTGATGAAATTCACCTTCTATTCCTAATTTATCAAGAATTTTTATTAGGAACAAATATCAAAGTTTACCAATTTTTTTTGCACCTATTGACATGGTCATCTGGTTTTTACTTTATAAATTTGATAATATGATGGTGAAAAGCAGTGCTTGATTTCAAAGGTTAAGCTAATCTTGCATTCCTCAGATAAACCACATATAATAGTTTTTATTCTTTTAATATATTATTGAATTTGTTGAATTCTATTTGCAAAAATTTTGTTTAGAATATTTGTACCTTTTTCTCCTAAGAGATATTGGTTTTCTTTTTTTACAGGGTTTTTGCCTAGTTCTATATCAGAATAATACTGACTTCACTGAAAGTGTTCAAAATATTCCCTCCTCTTCTGTTTTCCAGAAGATATTTTGTAGACTTGCGTATTAGTCAGCTTTAAGTTGCTGTGACCTCAATACCCAACAAAACAAACTTAGAGGAAGGAAATTTATTTGAGGTCCACAATTTCAGAGGTTCAGTCCAAGGTTGGCTGACTCCATTGCTTTGGGCCAAATATGAGGCAGAACAGAATGCACAAGGGCATGGGGGAAGAAAGCTGCTCAGCTCATGGCAGTTGGGAAGCAGAGACAGGAGGGAAGACGAACTCTTCTAGGAAACACTACCAGTAACCCACTTCCTCCAACCATACCCCACCTGCCTATAGTTACCACCCAAATAGTCCATTCAAACTAGGAGGGACCAATTAAGTTACAGTTACTTATTACCTAATCATCTCACCTCTGACTTCCTGCATTAACAAAGGAGCTTTGGGGGAACACTCTGTTTCCAAACCATAACAGCTTGATATTATTTTTCCTTTAAATGTTTAAAATGTTTAGAACTCACTAATGAAACCATCCAAGCCTAAAGTTTTATTTATGCAAAGAATTTTTAACTAAAATTTAGTTAATTTAATGTATATAAGATTATTCCATTTATTTTTTTTTTCATCTTTAGTGATCTTCAATAATTTTAGTCTTTAAAGGATTTATTTCAATCAAGCTGTTGGATATTTTGAGAGAAAGTTATTTCTAGGAACCGCTTATAATCCTTTAAGTGTCAGTAGAATCTTATGATGCTATCAATCATATTTCTCATTCAGGGTAGTTATATTATCATTGCTAGAAGTGGAAGCTTCAAAAATGTCTGTGTCACCTGAGTCACCAAAGAATGCTGTCTGTGCTCATTCACACAGTCTCTGGGAGCACATGCTGTCAGTTGACAAGAGTGTCTGGTTTGACAGGCGAGCTCAGCCCTATGTACAGATGAAAGCCTCATGCTCTCTGAGCTTGATGTCATCAGACATCAAGTCAGATACACCCTTTAGGACTCATTTATAACTTAACTGCAAGGAGAAAATGTGCAAATCAGATAGACTCGAGCATCTGGTAATTACATTCCTTAAGGTGCATCTGTAAATTAGCACCTCTGTGATACTAGGCCTTCCGATGAGCTCTGTGAGCCCAAGCCAACCTTGAAAGCACCAGGATGTAGGCTTTCCGAGCCCCCAGGGATGAGGACCTGGCTCTGAGTAGCTTATCAAGGTAAGTGCAGCTGGCAGAAACCAGCTTAGCCACTGTTTTTCATATTTCTCATGCAACACTCAAAACACATTGCACAATTTCATGCCTAAAATTCTGCAAGCTGTTTCACATAAAAAGTATTACCCAAACAGCTGGATCTTGCATCCCTAAGGGTCAAAATTTTTCATTTTAACTACTGTGATGAAGTTTGTGCTAATGTCTCTATTTTAAATATTTTAACAATAACAGGCATAAATATAATAAGCAACTAGAGTCACACACTTTGGTAAGCAGAGTCAAGGAACATGGCATAACCTGTGCATGGTCATGCATCATAATCACAAGCACCACTTCCATGAAAGGATGTTAATCCTCAGGATTGGGCAGATGGAGTGGCTAGACAACATTGGTCCCTTCCCATTTCTGTGAACACTAACTAGCTGTGTGACTGTAAGTTTAGTCTGCGACCCTGTCTGTTTCTACATCTGAAAAAGTCATAGCAGAACCCTCTTTGCATAGGTAGTCAAAGTCCACAGAGAGGCACAAACTGTGGCACAAGCTTGAAGAAGCACAATGGCTCCAAGAGACTTCATCTTTGTAAAATGTAATATCCTGCATGCCACAGTCAGCAAACCCAGGCAAGTCATCAGATTCCACCACATCAAATAAAATGCTTCCCACTGGAGACCTTTGCCACTAACCGTGAGTTTTCTTAGGGGAGATAATCCTGTTAAAGCATCTTGCTTAGACAGGCAGCCCCAAAGGCGCTTTTTTCTTTCTTTCTTTTTTTCCTAGATGGGTTATTTCCAAAGGGATTATCTGGGACTTCAGAAAATTTGATTAAACAAGTAAGCATTAGGTATTCATAAAGAAAATTGAGTAACCAGGGCACTCGGCAACACTTCCCTGTGAGTGGGAACTGGAGGACTTTTATAAGGACATCTTATGAGGAACTCTTCCCATCAAAATGAGAGATCCAGAAAGTGTTGGTTTCTCAGGAAACTAAAATTCATCAGCTCCCTCACCCAACTCCAATCCTTCTCCTCCCTCCCTCTTCCAAGGAAAGCCACTATTGTCCTTGTAGGAAAACGGGAACCATCTTCAGTGCAACCTCCCAGGAAGCAAGTCAGAAGTTTGCAGAGGCTGACCCTAGTCATCCCTTCCCACATCTGCCCACTACACAGGCCCCACAATTCTCACCCCTACTTTGATGACTCCTGCTTGCCTGAATCCATCACTTGTTCACATTTCTATCTCCCGTCCAACCTAAGAGCTCCTCCCCATTTCCAGCAGCAATGGTGCCTAGGCCATCTTTAAGACATGTGGCTCAATGAAATTCAGCTAGCTCTCCCCTCACCCCTCACATCCGGGATCCTGTGGTTTCTGGAGTAAGAATCCAACCACGTCATCCCACTTAGTCCTTCAAAGTATCCCTCTTGTCTTTAGGGGTGTCTAAAGCCTGTCATACTTGGACCCTGTCACCTACACCAGCTGCATGTTTTACTATGTCCTCCTTGAGGTCCCCAATTCCTGACCACCTATGGTTCTGAAAGATGTATTCAATACTGCATACTAAGGGCCTGGGGAGTGACAGTCCAGCCTGCACAAAGGAAAGGTAAGTAGGCTAGTAGGCAAAAGCCTAAGGACAAAAAGGACCACACCTCTTCCAACTCAAAACCAGATCCCATTCTAAGTATTTCTTCTCTAAGGGGCTTATGTATTCACAGGCATTTCCTGAGCACTTACCAAATGTCAGGAGAAGGGCTAGGAGGGAGTGAGCAGATTATTTCCTCTGAAGGACTGACATACAGCACAGAGAAGATACTGAGTTGGAAGCAATGATAATTATGTGACTTTCAGAGCTCAAGGAACTTGAGGGAGAAGGGAATTAAGTCTGTCTTAGGGAAGGGCTGGGAGGGGCTACCAATATCTTCCTGTAGGAAGCACCACTGGAATTGTACAGAAGGACAAGGAAACAGAGGTGGGGATTCCTCTGAAGAGCTAAAACATGCAGGAGGCTGTTTGAGGCACATTCAGAAAAGTGTGGGTTGTAAAGACAAGATAAAAATGCTACATGGTCACTTTCCCTGACCAGGATTCTGCCACTTGCTTCAGAAGCTTCCAAGACACCATGAAATTATCCTGGGGGGCGGGGGAGCGGGGAAATCCCATGCATCAGACCTCATCTAACAGCAGTTAAAGACCTGAGAACATCCATCAAGCACTCCAAGAATGGTTCAAACTCTGAAATGTGAACCACTTCCAACACAACCCACAAACACTTGTCCCTGTGACCAGCTGATGTCAAAGCCCCATTGACTTTGGAAAGTGCATCTTGAAAATAGAATTCTAAATGACTCTGTGAAGCAGGCTGCTATCAAGTCTGCCCTGCCATTTATCAGACCTTCTGTGAGGCAAAATAAATGTGGGTTATGATAAGCCATGTGACAGCAAGATTTCCTGTCCGATGGCTACTGCTATTATAACAAAGATACATGGAAGAAGCGCAGAAGAACATAAAGAAAATGTACAATCTATGCCGAAAATGTAAGGGATAGTAGGATAACTTCCATCATACATACATAGTTGCTACTTTGCATACATACATTTTTCTAAGAAGGGTATCAACATTTGTCAGACTTTTCAAAGGAGTCATTGATCCCAAAATGATTAAGACTTGCTGCCTTATATTATCTCACTTAACTATATGAGTCAGGCATTACTGAGGCTCAGTGATCAAAGTATACTAAGCCATTCATCCATTCACTCACCACACATAAATGGGCATGGTGTCTGCTCCATACCCTCCAGGCTCCAGAAGAGCCTGTATAGTAAGTGTGACAGTATTGGGACACTCTTCATCTGGCCATGTGCACTGTCTGAGAGTGAGAGAATTCCCTCTAGCGAGGAGGACACAGCTAGGCTGGAAGGGTGCTTCCTGCAGAACATTGGTCAATATGACCTTTTTAGATGTGCCTTCCAAGAACACCGCAAAAACATCTTCAGTTAGCACCTGAATTAAATTGTATTTATGATATTTTTTGAAACACAAAACTTTATTTTAATTTCACAAACTTAATTTTTACTAATTTTGATGCCTTAGGTGCTATGCTAGAAAAATTTAAACTGCCTCAGACTATGTAAAATATTCATATGAGGATGGCAAACTCCCATGCACTGGCTTATAGCATAGAGACAAACTGAAGCAAATAAGCAACATGCAAGATGTCAGAAATGCTTGGAATTTGGACTTACAGATGCACAGGAAAACAAAAAATTCCTCCACAAACCTTCAAGAACAGCAGAACTAAAGAAAGCGTTAAAAGAAAAAAAAATATGATTACAACAAAGCATTGGAAAGATCAATGTAGAAAAAAAGATGAAGAAAAAAAGGTCAAAAAGTGTAACTAGTTCCAGTAGCAATAGCAGTGACAGTTCAGCCAGTGATTCTTCATCAGTGAAGAAACATCTACCTCATCTACCTCATCTTCCTCAGAGGACAGTGACGCTGGTGAGAGCTCCTCCAGTTCTTCATCTTCAGCCTGCTCCACAACCTCTTCCTCCTCCTCTGATTCAGACTCAGACTCCAGCTCTTCCAGTAGCAGCAGTGGCAGCACAGATAATAGCTCTGAAGATGAGCCACCAATGGAAAAAAAAAAAATAGAAATGGCTCTATCCATGTTGGACTGAAGAACTGGAAACATCAATGTGATTCTCAGAAGAGAATTTAGACAATGTTAAAGCCAAACAGGTTAACTGGTCAAAATTTCTAGAATTCAAAACTTTCGACCAGGTATGATGCCATATACTTGTAATCCCAGCGGCTCCCAAGGCTGAGGTAGGAGTATTGCAAGTTCAAAGCCAGCCTCAGCAACTTAATGAGGCCCTAAGAATTTAGCGACACCCTGTCTGGAACTAAAAAATAAACTGGGCTGGGATGTGACTCAGTGGTCAAAGACCCCTGGGTTAAATCCTTGGTACCAAAAAAAAAGTCTCTAAATGTTTTGCATTGTAAGAACATAAAGATTATTAACATATACATATATGTGTAATATATATCTTTCATTTTAGGGATGAATCTTGTTTTTCTTTTTATCTTTAAAATATATTTCTAGAACTTAATCAAAGCTGAAATCTAGTGTATATGTTTTAGTGATGAAACTTACTTTTTCTTCCTGTAAAATAAATGCCATACTTTGTTATATGTTCATGGTATATGTCACACAAGTTTTCAGGATAATGCTTGCAATATCTGGCAATGAATTTCTTAATGCTTTGTGTTACTATTGTAAGGTAAAAAACAGCGCCTTTCTAATTTTCACATCCCCTCTCTAAAAGCCCAAGGCAGTTCCCGCCCCAGGGGGTTCCTCTCCTGAATCTTCCACCTGGGAAACAAAGCCTAACTGCTCAGGTTAGCACATCAAAAGAAGACGGTGACTGCTTATCTGTCCCACGGATTTTAAAGTGACCAAGCCTTTTAAAGTGA
>PVHX01002812.1:0-90628 GCA_004024805.1 Geosciurus inauris
GTGGCTCAAGCCTGTAATCCCAGCACTTAGGGAGGCTGAGACAGGAGAATCGCGAGTTCAAAGCCAGCCTCAGCAATGGCGAGGTGCTAAGCAACTCAGTGAGACCCTGTCTCTACATAAAACACAAAATAGGGCTGGGGATGTGGCTCAGTGGTCGAGTACCCCTGAGTTCAATCTCCAGTACCAAAAAAAAAAAAAATTTACCCTGTGCTTGGAGACTGTGTAATGGTAAGTATGAACAAGAGAGAGAAGAGATAATATGTGGCTGAAATTTGAGTGGAGGTATTAAAGGAGAGGAGCCCAATGAAAAAGATGAAGCATAAATTTAGAACTTGTTCTATATCCCATAAATGAGCAACAGGAAAATATATACAGAAAGGTCTGGAAAGAATTTATTTATTCCCTTAAAGTAAAGAAATAGGTAGTCTTTCAGTTATATTGAGCAACGGGAATCCAGCACTCAAATATAGTCAAATTTGCCCTTTGGTCCTTGTTTTGATTGTTTGCTTTATTTTTTAGTTTTACTTACTGTCTTTGCTTCTTATTCCTTTCTAAGTATAATGGACAAATTAGGTCTTAGCTTCCAGACTTCTGTGGCCAAAGACGAAAGGGCCCCTTGTAGTTCCAATTTGACAAATCCATGGGGAAAACTCTCATTGGTCTAGGTTTGGTAAGGTGTGTACCTTGGGCTATAATGATGGTCTGACTTGAGTGATTTCTCCACTCCCTTGATAATGTGAAAAGGCAGAACCTATATTCTGATCATATAGAGACAGATGAGAAAGAATGACTCTCAAAACGACAGGGGTGTTGTTACCAGGAAATATAGGGTGGGATGATGGCCCAAGAAATTTTATATGCACAGTTACATCTCTGAAAAAGCATTTTACAGGATGCAGTTAAGTTTTATCTATATTGATAGCACAAAACCGAAATTCCATTAAAGTACTTTTTTAAAAAGCATGTCATTTTCATTAGACCACGTATGGTAATTTTAAAGCAACAGAGGCTAATTTTTCTCATAAGAAGCAGTGATATATGTTGCATGTCTAAGATAGCTGGAATATACTGCTTCCACATTCCTTTATTCCCTTACCTAGTATCTAATAATAAATTTTAATTATTTTAAATAATTAAATTAATCATCTGTATGATGCCCATGCTTGCTTATTTTTGGTTCTGCACATGAGGAAGAATTTCAGAATAAATATTTTTGCCACTCAACTCTCCTTGGGGAAGATACATTGAAGGATTTCTCAAAATGGAAAATTTCTCAGAATTTATGTGAGCTTTGGTAATCATTAAGCAAGCTCCATTTGGTGGAAATCTCTTAGGAAATGAGGTCAAAAGACAGATTTGAACTCACATACACAAGTAGAGTTGTCTTGCTATAATAATATGACTTCTATTCTCCCTCAAATAGAGTGCTCCTTATTTTCCTGCCTCCCACTACCACTGTTTATGTGAATGAGTTTTCTTCCTGTCATCCTCTTTCAAAAGATATATAAATTTGTTGAAGATACATTATGTTCCTAGCACACTTCTATTAACAAGATGCAAAACTTGCTTATTATTGGAGGGGGGACGACATATTTGTGCTTATTTGACATTAAAAAAGTAATGAGTTATAAAGAATAATAATGCAGAGTAATAGAGCAGAGAAAACAAGGAATAAGACTCATAGAGAAAGATATAGACAGCATGTAGATAGAACCAAGGGATTCTATTCTTAAGAAGTAACTTTGCAGTAGAATCAGAAAGTAAAGAATGGAACTCGACCCACAGATGCATGCAGGAAACCACATGATAGGGCAACTAAATGGGTACTACAAATTTAATGAGCTCAGTATGATTAAGAAACAGTAAGTGGGCCAGTGTGGTTGGAACACAATAATAAGATTAGGTAACTGTTAGAGAGGGAAATATGCCATGCTCAGTTGACTCATTCAACATATGATCCCTGCGGTACTTGTTGATTCCTGGGTTGGCCTTCTGGAAACAAAATAGTGCAAGAAATTCTTCCTTGATTTTAAGAAAAGCATGATATATTAGGGAAGTTGAAACTTACACATATAGGAAATAAAAGTATACTTTAGAGCTAGTGCTGACATGCAGTTCAAACTCTTAAGTACTTCTCAGAAAAATTAATCAATGAGAGCTAGGGGACCAGGGAACTTCACTGCAAAAGTGTAACCTGAGATGCATAGGATAAGAGAAAATGGCAGGTAAGAGTTTGTATTAAAAGACATTCTGGTTTAATAATACTCAAAATAATCTTCCTGCAGAAACAGGACTCATGCACAAGAGAAAGCAGTTAAGACAAGACCTGTCACATTTTAATTCAAGTAAGTATAGGGTGACACACTAAGTCCCCATTGTCCAGAATTCATTTGTTCCAGCATAATCATTAATAGCACAATCCTTTCACTTTTAAAAATACTCTGGTTTTGATGATATATTTTATAGTCACCCTAGCAAAAGATAACATCTTGTAAATACAGACTAGAACTCATACATATAAATATGGGACCATTTACCCAGGTTGCTCTCAGGTTACTCTCATGTAAGCTGTGAATAAATATGACATTATATTATAATCACCAATCTATTCAAGTTTTCATGATAAAAACCTGAAAATTTCTATAAATGAGTCCCTCTACCATGATAAATATCTAAAGAAAATTTCTAAAAGATTCTCCACTTTCTTAATCAGCATTTTGTGTTATGATTAGAGTGGCATGGAATTTTTATACAAAAATAGGCATATTAAGTGGCTATAATTTCTCTAATATTTAAAGTTATAGTAATGCATTAAACAGTTTTGTGTTTAGGACATTGCATTCAACAAATAACATATTTTAAATGTTCATTTTCTCTAAAATATTCTTTGGAAAATATAATGATGAATGACCTATGTGGGTTTATATGTAGAAATAAATACATTCTTTTCCTTTTATTATTGAAAGGTAAGTAGGAAAAGGGGAATTTATGAATAAATGAATGTATCTGACAATAGAGTTAATAAGCTCTCAGATCTTATTTTTGATCAATGAATCATGTAGGAAGCTCTGTTTAGACCTTGGCTAATCAATAAACTATTTTGTAAAACAAGAAGCATAGATGTGTGCTTATTGGATTAATTTTAACTTTAACAAATAGGGTAAAGAAAAATCTGTGAATATTTTGGGATTTTTAGTTGAAGCTATTTAGAACAGTATGGAGTGATTACAAAAGGTATACCACTTCAGTAAACTTCATCATGTTGCATTTCCATTCATTCATATTTAATACTTGACCTCTATCTCATTGACTTTAAAAATCTCTGCTGCTTTTCCTTATCAAAAAATGGATGTGCCAAACAGAACCTTAGGTAGCAATAAATGAGGTCAGACCAAGATTGTCTTTGATCATTCTGAACCTCAGTTCCCTCAGTTATAAAATGAGGCCAAACTTTTGGAGTTATCCAGTATTCATGTCATTCTTAATACTTTTTTTATTAAAACATAAAACTCTAGTAAAATCACAGCAACATATTACATATTACTATATCCTTAAAAGGAATTTAATATTATTCAGCCTCTAGTGAATCACAAGAACCCATGTTCATATAATTTCATGTATATGATTGCTAATATTTCTAACTTTTAAACATAAAGAGGAAATAATTTTTCAACATATGTTGCAGTCCTTATTATGTATGAGATAAATACTCTTTATAGAACTGTAAATTTTCATCACTAAACGTAATTTTAAATATTGGCATTGACAAGATTAAATAGCAGACATCCATAAATATTGAATAAAGTGTTCAACTCTGAAAAGCAATTCAGTCTGTTTATTCATTAATTCATTCATATATCTGTCACACCATCTATCCATTCACCCGCCCGTATCTCAACTGTTATATGCAAGACATTGCACTATGTACATTATGTGGCATGTAGAAACATAGAAAGAAAAGTGGGACTTAGCAAGATCTACAATGCACTAGACCCCTTTTCATACTGCTGGAGAGGACATGGGAATAAATAAAGGTTTATGTAAGTGAGTTTTTCTGTGCATCAGGTTATATAGAAGTTTTTGCATAGCTTATTTTATACTCTATTCTTTGTGATTAAAACAGAAAAAAAACACCAGGCCTTAGAACGAAGAAGCATTCAAATCTATGGTCTATTTTTCATTTCACAGAGAGTAATTTAAACACCATATGACATGAGAACCCACAGACAGACTCTTGCGACATCCCTAGGGCTTAATGTTCTAAAAGGTGAGAGAGATAAATGTAAACTGGGGCAGAAGAGTTCTTATCATCTGAAATGATAGCTCCTACAGAACTGAACAGGAAAAAAGAAGGGATTAACCTGATCCAAAAGTCATTTCACCAAGTTACGTTGATGGAAGTTCAACTGGTGGTGCAATCCTGCCTTTATCATGAGGATTTACGGACATTTCTCTGGATTTAACAAACTGGCTTTTCAAAGCAAAGTTGTTCTTTCAGATTATGCAATGATGTCTCAAGGTTTCTAAGTCACTCCAAACTTTCCTTGGAAATTGAGTTTCCCTTAGGTTATGTTCAAACCCTTTGCCTAGAAATTTGCTTGTCACAGCACATTTTGTAGAAGAAGGGTGAAATGAATGGATATTTTAGAACACCCAACTTGGACATCTATTTATATTAAACTTTCATGAACCCTGCACCCTTTTGAATAAACTAAAAGTGATGAATTAAACCAAGAAATAGAAAATTCTGCCTCTGGTTGAATTCTGACCCCCAATGGTTTTGTTGGTTAGACTTGCATTTTATTATTATAAAATTTAATGCAAAGATCTTTAGTGTGGGTGTGCACTCTCTAGGTAAGCACAGGTTTCATTTCTAGCTAGTGACTAATATGCAGTCAGACTTTCAGGTTACCAAGTCACCCAAACTGTGTTACTCAATCTCACCAAGTACTCCTCTCTTTCTCTCCCTCTGCACCCTGCAGACTACAGACCCCAGCGCTGGTCCTCCCTAATTGCTTCATCACCGTTTGAAACATGCTGTTGCCTGAGAGTCCTTGCACAGACTGCTACTTCTGCCTGCAAAGTTCTTCTTTCTGTACCTAAATAACCTCACCTCTATCACTTCTCTGGTCAGTTGTCATCTTCTCAAAAAACACGGCATTGTGTATATTGTGTTGTACATCCTATTGTATATTAAAATTTACATACCTCCAGATCCCTCTTACTGTGCTCTATTTTTACTAATTTTCCTTCCTCTGTGATCTGCTTTGTCAAAACATTCTATTCCTGACACAATTGCCCTTCTGAACTTTTACCTTCTACTTAAATATCAGACATTTTCTTCTCTGAGTCTTAAGTTTTGCAATCAGCTCAGGCTAAGTAAGAACAGGGGTACTGTTTCATAATTGTGTTAAGATCAGAAAAAAAATCAATGCAAATTCTAGCTCTGCATTTTACAGATTTGATGAAATGCCAAAGCTCAGCCTCCATTTTTATATTCAGAAAAATAGAAAGTGATTATCATATGGTGTCAAATGATAATTTCAGTATCTACATTACTCAGACATGGTACACTCGAAACAACAATTATTTATTTTAAAAGTTTTGTTGTTAGTCGCGTAAAATTCTAGAGTCACATACTCATGCATGTTAGAATTCTCATGATATTTTTTAAAGCTCCTGACCTATTCTGAAGTAAGTAAGTTATTCACTGTTCCTCTAAATCTATGAATAGATTGTTACCTTAGAACCAGCTATTCTGTTAGACCTCTAGAATGGAAAGCAAGGACATCAGAAATTTTCTTTTAAGTTCAAATTAGGCATTTGAAACTGGTAGTATATCGAGGCAACAGAAGAAGGGGAAACAAACCTTTATGCTAAAGTGATTTTACTTTAAAATGGTCTGCACTGCCACGATTGTTTGCAGGCAGAGACTGAAAGTCAGGTGGAGGACAAATCCATTGAAAAGACCACCAGGGATGCTTCTGAGTTTGGAAAGTTAATAATCATAAGCTTAAAAACACATCTGAATGAACTCTCACATTGCTTTGAAAGCAGTCACAGAAGCACCAGTTTCTGTTAGAAAAAGGAACAGAAAAAGATTGATTTAAGGCTCACACGTGTATTTCTTATTGCTATTGTTCTTGCTGTGTTAGCAGTAGTATTGTTGTTGTTGTCATTAATTTTATATTAAAAGTAACAGGGGGAACAGATCATAAAGTAAGAGATAATGGATGAGAAACTCATCCATTCTAACAAATGGATCCCCTTCTTAGACACAGAAGTCTCTAGAATATTTGAAAGCAATTCTTTTTCTTTTGCTAAGGCATGCTAGCTCACAATGTCTGTGGAAATTTTTCTGGAAATCTTTTAAGTAAGTGTGTCTTAATAAAATCCTGACAGCAGAACATAATGTCCATTTTCAACTGCACTGAAACTCCTTCCCAGACAGCCTTTAGATAATCACTCAGTCCCCAGTTTGACTATTTGTGCTAGTGGGTAACTCTTGGAAAAGTCTCTATATTATTTTTTTAGAGATCACAACTATTAGGAAATGTGTCTTCATGTTGAAGATAGATCACTTTCCATACAAATTAATTCATCATTTCATTCATGCCATATACACTGAGCACTGGGCAAGATGCTAGAACAAAAGCAAAAGAAGAGGAAGCACATTTCTACCTCCAAGGAGCACATAATTTCCTGGGGACAAGAGAATAATTGTTCATTAATAAGAGAATGTGATTGCAAAGCTAATGAGAAAGATTTTCCAGCTAAATTAAGCGTGAAAAGTTACGTCACAAGAATTGTCATCTGGAATATGAAGGTACAATTATATATTTTAAAAGTCAGATTTAAATAAACATTTAAAAATGAAAGAATTCTTCCTTAATATGTAATGATTTTTTAAAGTGATGATAATAAATATTTTGAAGAAGTTTAACAACAAAAAATAAAAAAGGTAAAAGGCATAACATCACACAATAATCCCAACCACTGATGCCTGGAATAAGAAATAAAGAATCTGGAGGGCGTGGGGGATTTACATACCCCCACAAGGCAAAACCGACAATATCCTGGGGATTCTCACTAAGTAGAAGGTTGTCTTGATCTTCTTGATAACCCAGAAATTATAGAAACCCTAAAGTAAAAAGAACAAAACTGGGAAGTGAATACTTTAAAGAGGCAAATGACCAAAATTGGTGAGATTGGTGAAAGTTTAACTTCAGGTCCAGATGTGGAGTTAGAGAATAATAGACACCTTTGCACCCTAAACACTCTTATCAGAGAACAGGACTCAACCATTTTAACAAAGTCTATAGATTGCCCTCATCTGTGCTCTCCCAAAAACCATCTGTCTGCAATCACCTCACCTACTTATCTTAGGTACAGAAACCTTTATTTAACATGAAATATAAGCTTTCCATGAGACTCTTTGGAAAAAAAATTGCAAATATAGAGTCACATGATTATCTTTCCTTCTATCAAACAAAATAATGAAATCTCTATAGACATTCCAAAACAATTAAAGTAAAAAATTATGTAGAAAATCTACAACACATAAAACAAAATGTATATATTATGGAAATTATAAGAAAACAAGAGTCAAAGAATGCAATATGAATTAAAACCTGTTTCACAGTTCTTTAGAATTTCTTCATAACCAAATAGTTGAAAATGAACTTAAATTCAATAAGTTTTGAATAGAAGGTATTACAACAATCAAATAAGACAAAAAGGGAAGTTATAGATTGAAGGAAACACTGTTAGGACCCAATATTTACATTATATAAATAACAAATTGAAAAATAAGGAAAAAAACATAATATTCTAAACCTAAATTACTGACACTGGAATAATCATAGTAAAAACAGATGAAAACAGCAGAGAAAAATAATTAGTGAGAAATTAACAGAATTAGAAGATGTGGTGAATCAGCAAAGGTAATTGGTGTCCCTGAAGGCATTTAGAACAGAAAATCAACCCAAATTGGATACACAGATTAAGGAACACATAATGTTTTAGGATATAAAATCATAAGACTAATATGTATGTTAGATTAAATTTTCAGACTGTGAGATAATAAAGTAATTCTTCAAGCATTTAGGCAGAGAAAACACATCCCCCGCATGGATGAGAAGTCAAGCTATTCTCACTCAACCTTCTACTCAGCAAGACTCATTCTGAAACACAATGAGCTGCACATCAATGGAAAATATCTAGAGTTCTGAGGGCAGAACCATACTATTCAAGAATATTAAGCCTAGCCAAAGTGTTGTGTTTCAACTATCTATGAAAGAATTAGGGAACATTCACTTCACTAAAGAAGTGAATGAGCATAGAAATTTAAATCATCTTTGTGGACTTCCTTGATTTATCCAACCAATTAGAAGCAGAAGCAAAAAGAAAATTATGATAAAATACCAACAATGAAAATAAAGTGCATAAAAGTATAAAGCTAATATTAAAGTAAAACTATGTAAATTATGACCATAGAAAAAAGTACACTTTTATTTTTATGTTCACAAACACATACACAAACATACCTGTGCACACATTCTCAGGCAAACTGGAGAGTAGAAAGAAGAGAGAGGACAGACTTTGTGACTTAATTTTTGAAAATAGTTATTGTATGAGTTAAAATTAAAATACACTTAAAAATAAAAAGAATATTCAATGTTTCTTTCATAATAATTTTTTAAATTATAACTTACAAGAAACTTTTACTTAGTAAATAATGTCACCATGGATGAAGAAACAGTTTGTTCTTATCAGGTTTACTTCAGATTGTTTTAATTATATAATAGTCAAGTAATATCTAATTTAATAATTTTAATAGCATTTCATCTTACAAAGTTATTTCTATCTATATCTTTCTCATTTTTCCTTTACTATATTCCCTCTCTTCTTTTTTTTACTTTCCTTCCTCCCTCCCTCTTACTTTCATATGGGCAAAGAAAGAGGTTTGGATTAATAGGCAGGTAGGAATTGGTGGGGTTTAAATTTTCTTTTTGACAGTTTTCTTCATTGCTTGAATTTTTTCTGATATACATTTTCCATTTTATAAAAATAGAATCTTCCCCCTTAAGATCACATTTGCAACAACAAAAAACACAGAAAGTGTAGATGCAAATGTTAGCAGTTGCTAATTCTGGATGATGGGAATGTAACTGCTGATATTTTTTTTCTAAAAGGCTTTTCCATTTAATTAGAGAAGATCTGGTATAAAGTGGTTTATGCATTCTAAGTTTACAATGAGTTCTTCACCCAAATAAATTAGTCAGCACCTTTAGAATCAACCAGGTGGAGGTAGATTAAGATTCAAACTTTACTTTAGTGCTTCCTGTTATGTGTGACCTTGAAAAAATTGCTCACACAAGTTCATTTTCTTGATCTACAAAACACAGATTATAATATATACCTGATGGCTCTAATGTGAGAACAAATAACTGACAGAATGATTCATCTAGTCTGCGGCCTGTGGTTGTGTATCCCTCAGTAAGTGATGTTTCCTTTCACCTGTTTCTGTTTTCCTTTCATAGAAAGTTTATGGTGCCCAAATTATATTATTATGCATGTTTAAGTTTTCCTTGTACACAACCATTGTGTAGCAATCCACAAATATACACACACACCATAGTAAAACTGATTCATCAAACTTAAGACCTTAAAAAATTTTATGTTTTTATTTTTCTCCAAAATCACTGTTTATAGCAGGAAAATAGTTGTGTGATTTTATTAAACTATGAGGCATACAAGTAAATGTAGAACAAAATGAAACCTATGTCACTTTTATAATTAAAAATCATCCATATCTCTATCTCATTTTCTCATTCATTCATGTTTCATAGAAAAATACTTTTTAAAAATAATTAACATGTTCAAACTAAAACTAGACATGCAAAAATAATCCAAACTCTTTCCATAGAACATGATGGAAGACTATATATATATGAACTATACCACCTGTCCAATATTTATGTACTTAGACTGTGGGATCACAAAAAAATTAGTGAGAGAAAAGATTTCTCATGGACAGGGTTGTCAGATTTACCAAAAAAAAGAGAGAGAGAGAGAGAGACAAAGAAAAAATAACAACAACAATAGAAAAATATCACCAACCACCACCACAACAGCAGCAGCATACATTCAGTTAACTTTGAATTTCAGATAAACAACAGATAAAATGTACCATTTATTGTATAAATTTGATTTGACCACACTACTCTTAAAAGATATGACTAACATTTGAACGTGTATGTTCGGAATGATTAGGAATTTCTGGCTACCTGTTGAAATAGAGAAAGGAGATAGAAGCTACACTGAAGTGAAAAGACTAATGACAGAGATATCATGAGCACCATGTTCCTGGAATCTCTGTCACTTGAAAAGTTGAAAAAGTTGTATAAGAAAAGTTGTAAAAATATGAGCAAAGCTTTGGGACCTAGAATCCAGTCGTTTGAGGGAGTTTGGAACTCGTTTGATAAGAAATGGGGTGTTGAGCTATATTAGATTCTGAGAGGCCCAAGGATATGGTTAGTGCTACTTTTTAGAAAATAATTGGCTTTCAGCAGCTCTCACAGCTCTGATAGCAGTGTTCAAGGATTACAAAATATCTGAGAAAGCCAAAGTGAACTTGGTATTTTACCATTTGTTCAGCATTTAAAACTTGTTTCTTGACTTTATGTATTGCAAAATCTTTTGGATCATCTCTGATACTACTCTCTTTTTACATCCAATAACACTAGTGTAGAGAATTAAGTCAAAAGTCTTTGTTTTAATTAAGGAAATAAATAGCTTGAAAGAAGTAGGAAAATGTTTTACTTCTAAAAACTCTAAGATGATATATAAAACTTATTTGGACAAGGTGAATCTTTATCAGAATAGAAAATATGGGAGTTAAAAATATAAAATCTCATCACATAGAATTCAGATTCTTACCCATTTACTAGTTGTGTAACCTTGGCAAATTTATTTAGAAATCTTAAGTTTTGGTTTCCTGGTGGGATTTCAACTTACCTCCATCAAGAACTATTTTTAAAAATCAATGACCTAAAATATCTAAAGTGGTTAGGAACTTGCTTGCACATTATAAAAATACTTTTTTGCTTTGGTATTGTGGATAGACTTTTGATTTTAAAACCAGGTGATTTACATTCACATTATAGTTCTTCAAGTTGGCTGGTTGTTGCCAATTTATTTCAACTTTGAGTTTCTGCTCTCATTTCTTGAAGGCATTATTATTGCCAGATATGACTAGCTTCTTCTGAAAATTAAGTTAATGTCTTCATTCTTGTGCAATAAGCAAATTTTCATAGATGCAGTGCTTGCTAGGCATTTGTAGACCTAACAGGCACTTCGAAATAATATGTACTTGATTTATTATTTCAACAAATTTTATTTAGTGTCCACTATCTATAAGATAAGGTGAGAAAAAGCATATATACTCTACTTGGTAGGTCAGCAGGGATTCAAACTTCCATTAGTGTAATTACTTGATTTACATTATTTACAAACAGAAGTAATTATTATAAAAGAAAGAAGTCTGATTCAGAAAGAAGATGAGACTTCCCTGAGGAATTTCTATCCACTTTCTCTCTTTGAACCAGTTTTCTCATCTGGAAATCAAGAGACTATAATATAAAAGACATTTTAAAATGTCACTTGCAGATTTGGGAATAGAACTCAAGTTTCTTGATTCCCGGCCTTCAGCTCTTTCATGATGGAACTAAGTAGTTTTCAGACTTCTCTTTCTATATGAAAAAAGAGGAAGGTCGGGGAAAGAAGATGATCTCTATGGCAACCTAGAGTCTCTGAATCTTCGAACTTATCACTGTTTCAAAGCGAAGTTTGTAAGGAAACCCCATGAGAGGAATTTACTTATTTTATCCCAAAGCATCTTTGGTCTGCACACACATATGCCACCATATGGGATACATTTAGAACTTCATTAGAAGAAGAATAATTAGTCTCCCATCGTACAGGAAAAAGAAGAGACCCAGAGGATAAATACTTTAGGAACTGAAATAAAAGACTTTTAAAATAAATCTGCCAACGAAAAATAGAAGAGAAATAAATTGGAGCTCATTTGAAGAAAATCAAATGAAACGAACAATTAATTCACCTGTAAAGCTGTATAGGCACTTGTATTTTGAAGAAAGAGATTGCATTTAATCTCATGGGTAGGAGGGGAGAATACGATAACACATATTAACAGAAGCACCCAAGGACTATTTCTTGTTTATTACAACAAGGGAAAGAACTCAGAATTAAAGAACTTAGAACCCTGGAAATAATGATCCATTGAAAAAGATTCTTAACTCTGCAGACTTTAATTTTGTCACTAAGTACCAGATAGATGGAAACAAAGTTTTTTGAGGACCAGTATAATAGACTAGAGTTATAGAGAAGAACAGAATTAATAGAAAAGTGAGAAAAAATAGGAATGCAGAGGAAAAGGCATAAGAAGAAGAAAAGGGAGAGATGTCAAACTGATTCACTAATTCAGAAAATTATATTGATTCTACTTTCTAAATAGATCCAGCCTCTGAAAACTTTTCAGTGTTCACTTCCAAAAAATTCCTTGTATAATTCCCACTGTCTCTGGCCTGACCCATTGTCATAGTATCTAATTTATTTGCTTCTTTTCCTTTGTCCCACCCAAAACAGAACATTTTCTATCTAAAATTCTTTTGACATATAAATAAATGACTTAATGTTCTTTCCATCACATCTCATTAGTGGTTTCTTATCATAGTTAGAAAAGAAAATCCAAAGTCTTTTCCATGCTATAAAACTATCACTATCTGAAGTTCAATCACCTGATTTTTCTTCCTCTCTCATCTTCACTCTCTGGTCACCCTGGTCCACTTTTCCTTGCTTTCTAAATCTGTGTCTACCACAGGATTTTTTCACATGCACTTTTCTTTTCCTGGAATATCCCTTTGCTCAAATTTCTAGTTAATTATCAACTGCTAACTCAGTCCTATCAAAATACCCACCCTATCCTCCTCCTTTTTCTCTTCCAATATTCTGATTTCTCCATAGTATCTTGTCACTATCTGAAATTATTTCTGTATTTTTTTCTCTGCCTGGTCAGAACATCAACTCCACAAAGACTAAGGTTTAGTCTTCCTGGTTTATAGCATATTGCTAATATCTGAAACATGGCATGAGGCAGATTAGGAATTTGATAAATATTTTGAATGATTACTAAATTATTTATATCATCAATTTCACAAATATCATAAAAATCTTGGTATGTGTCATACACTATAGCAGGTTTCAGGATGCACTGATAGAAGAGATGGACCCTGATGGGCCTTTTCATCTAATTTGTGTGAAAGTCTGTAATCAAACTGTGATCTAATTACAACTGTGAAGGGAACAGGAAAGGAAAATGCTAAGATCTAGGCTGGAAGTCCAAGACATCTTCCTCGAGAAAGCAGTGCTTGAAAAAAAATCTCAAGGAGAAATGAAAATTGCCTGATAAAGTTAATTAGAAGTGTTACAGAGCATCCTAGGCAGGGAAAACCATATATGAAAACAAGAAAGAAAAGGGAAATCATGAGGATTTAAAAGAAGGCTCAAGTGGCTAGAATAGAGTACAAGAGAGGAATATGGTGCCTGATGAATGTTCAAGTTGTCTATTGCTAGGTAACAAATCACCACAAAGCTAGATGACAACGATTTGCACTTAAGAAATTGTTGTGTTGTTAAATACAACAATAACATTAGTTTTTCTGATGCCCCTGAAATTGGGGCTGGGCTCACTGGGGACAGACTAAGGAGAGATGTTACTCAAGAGCTGGAGCTGGACGCATCATATATATATGCAGCAGACATCCCTGTCTGTGGGCTGAATACTTGGCTAGCATTGACAGCTAGAATACATTCACATGACTTCTCTACATGATTGCTTACCTTCTTCCCAGCATGATGGCTAGGTTTCCAGAGTCAGAACTCAAGAGAATAAATGGATGTACTGGACATTTTTATGACCTAGCACTGTTTCAATATTTCTGTATTGATCAGGTTGGTCACAAAGGTGGCCCAGCTTCAAGGAAAAGGTACATACATTGTACATACATTGCATGACACAGGAACATCTTGTGGAATAAGATATTGTGGGAATCATCTCTAGAAAAACATGATCAGCCATAATTAGGTAGCATACAGAAGTAAACTGGACTAGACTAGACCTGTAAGTCTATTTAAATTTCACCTTTTTCCATAGAAGAGTTAGATACATATGTATTTTAAATCAATACTTTGGGTGCTGGGCAAAAATGAAAAAAAGTAGATTGTTTTATGAGATATTTATTTGGATAATAAAATCATTCGGGCTAGGTTACCTAGTAGTTGTGGCAATGGAGAAGGCCAAAGAATGAAAACAAATTACTTGTCTGCCTCCTAGAGACAAAATCTAGGCACGATAAGCTTACATATTATAGAATCCTTGGATTTCTTAAGAATTTTAGTGCAAAAGGTTAATAACCTCCACCCATTTCTTTGCTCATTTGTTTGATTTTTTTTCAAGAAGGTCAATGTTTAGCTGGGTATTGTGGGACATGGCCATAATCCCAGTGACTCAAGAGGCTGAGGCAGGAAGACAGCCTAATCAATTTAAGGAGACCTTGTCTCAAAATAAAAAGCAAAAAGACTGGAGGTGTGGTTAAGAATCTCTGGGTTCAATTCCTATTAATAATAAGGAGGAGGAGGAGGAAGAGGAGGAGGGAGAAAAGTAAGTTTGCTCAAGTTTGAGCAAGGTATGTATCTGGAACTAGAAGTTATCCTTTGATGTTAGATGACCTAAGCATTTACAGCCATGTGGCTGGACATATTCTTCTGTGCTCCTTGGAGCCGTGAAGCTCTTACCAAAGCACCTGTATTAGTCATATGTGCCATAGAAGTGAAACACCTGTTCCAGAGGCTGCAGCCAAGGGAAGTATCTCAGATGTGATTATACTGGAGCTAAATTTTGAAGGATGAGAACAGATTAGATGAAGAACTAACAGGCACAGGTGCAGGTAAGTGTATAAGCAGTGTTATCAGTGTTTAAACATGCACAGACACATTTGTAACATGTTAGGAAACGGTGTTCCAAATCTTTACCATGGAGATATCCACACAGATCCTGATCATAATAAACATTATGCATTCATGGAAGAGTTTACAGTTTCTGGGTTACTCTAACTTCAACTCAGTCATATAGAATGTTTTTTAATTTGTTCAGTCATAAAGAAATGGCTAAAAACACAGGAATTGAGAATACTTGGCCAGGAAGTGGACCTAGGATTTAAAGGCAGACAAACTGGCTTTAGGAAATGGTAACTATTCAATCCCCTCAGGGAAGGGGCAAGGATAAAATGAGGCATTTGCCATGGGTACACAATTTAAGGAGAAGTCAAAAACTTGGTAATCCTTATGAATAATATTCAGTGCAGTGTATTTAAAAAAATCAAAACTAATGCAAAATCCATGATGAATAGAATATTAGGATTTTAAGTGATGATAAGATCTATCATGGTGATTCTTCCCTTCCCATCACAGGCTTCTCTGAGATGGTTCCTACAGATGAGGAATATGCTGAACCCTCCCATTTAAAGAGAGTGACTTTGGGGTACTATGTGTTATTCCATTGGAAAGATCTGGTGCATTTAATTGAGGCCATGGAACTAGATGAAGGCAGTAGGTGAGAGTATCCAATGTGAATGAGATAGGGCTATAAAAAGCCATGAAGACTACTTGGAATTGAACTAGTTTCTCAGGTAGAGATCTATGAAATCAAGAATATCATGAAAATGTAGGACTAGGACTGGTTTCAAGATTGGTTTTAAGGAATGGGCAGCAAGATATTGAAAGCAGATCTACTTTCACAAAGTAAACATGCACATCCTCTGACTGATTTTGTAACCTACCACGCTATAGACAAACTTAGAAAAGAAAGTATCTACTTACTAGAATTAACAAGAACAATAATAGAAGTAACTATTAACTAGAAATAATAATGTATATTATGTTCAGAGTATATTGGGGTTGTTGATTTTAAAATTACTAATGAAAAATTATTTTTGGATATCTATGTGGGGATTGGAATCAAATACTTGTGATTTATAATTCATATTTTGCTACTTAATAGGTTTGTTAGCTTCAGTAATTAACAACTCTCATGCTCTGTTTCTTCAGCTATCTACTGAGAAATCTTGGATTACAGAACGATGTAATGGAAGTACCCACCTCAGAGCTCAATACTCTGAATATTATTCAGTCTTTCTCTTTCCCCACCAAATATAATGGGAAATAAAGTCAAAAGAAAGCCTGGACAATTTACTTTCTTCTCGGAGGAAGTGCACTTGGAAGACCAACCTTCATTCAGGTATACCAGTGCAAGGCCTTATAAACTTCTGCTTTAAGGAGTGTTCTGTGTGGATCATAGATGCTGCTGCCTTATCACTCACATGCGCATCAGGTGCATTCCAATAGAATGCCATTCAGAGAAAATTTGCACTTAAATCAGAATCTTCACAGAACCTTTTTAAAAAAATAAGTGAGTATAGAAATTGCATTTATGTGCAAATATAATTAAATGTATTTACTGCTCCCATATTGGAGACTGTTGATTCACTAGTGAGAAATATAAAATACCAAAAAAAAAAAAAAAAAAAGGCGAGGAAAGAAAGTCCCTTCATACCTAAATAAATAAGGGAGAGTCAAATATCTCTTAAAATGTTTCTGGTAGTTTCCATATCACAACCTTAAAAATTGCTCAGTGCACGACAAAAAAGAATTCTTGGATTCTACAAGGAATATGAGGAAGTAATTGGAATTACCAGGTCTTCGTTCTAGGTGTTCTCATCAATCTTTTTCTCTTTTTCATCAATCAATTGTGAATTAATTTTTAAACTATCAGATCCTATGAGCAATGGGGTATGCAAATGCAGGTTTAAGTTCTGGTTACAGCACAACACATTAGGGTGAGAAAAAAAACAACTAGCAATTATGGGCCTCTAGTAACCCATAGAAGAGAATGTAGGCTACAGAAGTAAAGAATAAATCTGGAATTCTGCTGGGGGGAGGGAGGAAGCACGTGTGTGTGTTTTGCTGAGGATTTAGCCCAGGTCTTGAATCTACAATTTTGAAGAATTATTATTTACCATAACTAACTTTTCTTGGTGCCTAGAATATGCAAATTATATACACAGATATACATGTATATTATTATATTATAATAGGATATCTATTTATATTTAAGTCATTCTATAGTTATATCTATCTGTATACACACATGCACAATCGCTCTATATTGTAGAGTGCTTTTTTTGAAACACAGAATAATTACAACAGAAAAATGTTTTGTTTTTTGAAAAATAAGAATCATAAACCAAGAAGCTTATTGTCTTATTATAAAGATAAATAAAAAATTTTAGGAAAGAAAAAAAGAATAAATCTAAATTAAGTTTATAATAATTATTAGGTGCTATTCATCTTCTTGAGTAGAAGGTACCAAATATAGCCTATTATTTATTTCTGTATGACCCATAAGAGTGATTTAAAATGTTAAGTATTATATATCTACATAATAGTCTATTTTGCCTCTTGATCTGATAAAGACAAATGTGTTTACTCTCCTCCATTGTTCTCTAGCTCTTCACAGAAAGTTTGTTGAAGCTTATTGTAGAAGATGCATACATACAGAAATTGAGTGTTTACTATGTTTGGTCATATGCCAAGCATTTTCCACACATATGCCATGAAGTGTCCATGTGACATTTTATGATACAGAGCTACTCTTCTGGACTTTGTTTTCTGAGGCTTCCAGATGACAAGTTTCTTAAGTTTGGGACACAGGATCATAGATTACCATGGGTGGAATGAAATCCCTGGCTCTGTGATTGTTCAGTCCTCACTTTCAAATGTTCCACTGCCTTAACCTTAGCTGAATTATAAAGTAAGTTCTCATGTAAAAATAGTAAGAAAACAAAATAAAACAGTCCAGCTAGGAGACTCCAAATGAATACATCCCAAAAGTCAGTATACTAAAAAACTATACTGAAGGAAGCATGAAAAACATCACTATAAATAAGGCATAGTTCAGAAAAAGATGAATGATGATGTTAGAGTTGTAGATAGAATTCAACTAGCATAGGTCAGGTACATTTCTAACAGTTAGCAACCACACTTTCCCCATAGTCTGAAACATAGGAAGCAAGAGCTCTAAGCTCTTAGATTAAAGAGGCTGTGCACAAGGCTTTCCCATCAGGCATCCTCACTGTGATAATGAACCACAGATATCAGCTTCTTGAGACTAGGATTTATGTGTTGGGGGAAAGGGTTGTAGAAGGGGGGTCCCTGAAGCCTACCACAGAACAGCCATTCAGACATCAGGCAGTCAATCCAAGAGTTCTCACTAATGAGATGAAATGCTTAAAAAAATACAAGAGACATGAGAATTATAGTTAAGAAAGATACAGATTCTAATGTTAGCTGAAACACTTTGGCTGGTGGAAGTTATTTAATCTCTCCATGCCTTACATTCCTCATCTGCATTACAATAATAAACCTCATGAAGTTGTATTGATTAAGGTGATGTACATAAGTAGTAACTGGCAAATGGTAAGTGCTATGTAGTGTTTATTTGTTATTGTTATATTAGTGACAGATAGAATGGATAAATTAAAACTTCATATTTTGATAAAGGAGGACTAGTAAGAAACTATCATGATATTTAAGAAATAAAAGATAAAATGATAAACATGTGAAAAGAAAGAGGATCTTGAACTCAAAAAGTATGTTGGAGGCAGAATTGACCAGAGTTTGTAATAGAGTGAATGCATTGTATAAGTGAGGCACTATTAAAAGATGGTTTGTAATAATCAAAGATATTCACACAGTATTACTACCAGCTGTGGGGTCAACTTCAGTAATATATTGGAAAAAGGAAAACTTGCAAAAAATACATTTGTAACTTTGTTTTAAGAATAAGGCTGAACACATAAAAAAGAATGAATTTATGACTTTTGCAGGTAAATGAATGGAACTGGAGATTATCATGCTAAGTGAAAGAAGCCAATCCCCAAAAACCAAAGGTCAAATGTTCTCACTGATTTGAGAATACTAACACAATTAGGTGGGGGGCAGGGGAATGGAATTAGAAGTTCAGTGGATTAGACAAATAGGAATGAAGGGAAGGATGGCAGGTTGGGAATAAGAAAGACAGTAGAATGAATTGGACATAACTTTCCTATGTTCATATATTTATACACCACCAGTGAAACTCCACATCAAGTACAACCACAAGAATGGGATCCTAATTAGAAAAACTGATACTCTATATAAACATAATATGTCAAAATTCACTCTACTGTCATGTATATCTAAAAAGAACAAATTAAACCAAAAGAATAAGGCTAGGTGATTTACTTATCATGAAAGAATTTCAACTAGTGGAAAGAAAACCAATTGAATTGGGATTTTTCTGTGACTCAGTGAAGCACACACATATTGCTTTGACAAGATATCATTTCAATAGAGTTACCACAGTAAAGGTTTAGTCCAAGGACTGGCAAACATTTTTCTTAAATGGCCAGGGAATAAATCATTTTCAGCTCACAGTCTTTATGGTCTCTGTCACAACTTTTGAACTCTGCCATTATAGTGTGAAAGTACCAGAGACAATATGTAAATAATTGGTCATGACTGTGTTCCAAAAACATCTTATTTATGAAAAGCTGGGTAGAGAGATGGATTAGGTCCACGGGCCAGAGTTTTTCCATTCTTCATCTAATCAGTCATGAAATCTGAAAGCCTGCACAGTTGTCTATTTTCTCCCCCATAATAGTGCTCTGATATGTTCGTAATTATGTGACTAAGGAAAACTGATAATTATATTACAGGCAAACAAACACGTAATATATAGTAGGGATTAATGCAGATGGTACCTTGAAATTTATCAAAATGGGTCAGAATTTTGATGACTTTGAATACATAAATATTTCTGAGCCTCAAGCTACTAATGTATAAAAATGGAGAAAAGAATTATGACTATTAACATTTTGTAAAGATTAGAGCTCATATAGGTAAAACATTTAACACAGTGCTATACTATATTAAGATTGTTCTAATTGATAATATTTTTATTCTTATAATAGTAACAGGAAATTTAAATATTTTGAACAGATATGACCATGAATGTGTAGATATAAGTATATGTATTTACTTCTTCAGATAGATATATAGAAAAATGGATGAATAAGAATATAAATATGTAGATTATAGCACAAGAAGTTAGAATAAAAAATGGGGACAAGGGGCTGGGGTTATGGCACAGTGGTAGCGTGCTCGCCTAGCACGCAGGAGGCACTGGGTTCGATCCTCAGCACCACATAAAAATAAAATAAAAAGCTATTGTGTCCACCTACAACTAAAAAATAAATATTTAAAAAAAATGGGGACAAGATATCTTAATAGGGTCTTAATGGATCTACAGATTGCAGAACATAAACCGATCCATTCCTTTTCCTTCTGATTTCTCTTTAATCACTCTCTTCAGCCCACACAAGTCTTCCTTGAGCAGGGAGTAGCCAATTGGAAGGGCTAAATACTATTGTAGCTGAGTAGGTTAGGAAGTAAAAATATACAAAAGAAAAGTAAAGAAATGAAAGGGCTAAAATCTGATTGCACAGGAAGTGTTCAAAAGTTTAAATCTCTTGCATCAAGAAAATGAAAAGATCTGTTCATTGGTACCATGGTCAAAAAGACAAAGCTTTTATGTGAAAATCTCTTTGCTGATACAGACAGGAAAAGGTGCTTCTTATAGCTATAGTTATAAGCTACAGCTCTCTCTGCTAGAGAGCTTTATGACACCTTTAAACATGCAGAAGTTGTTATTTTACAATTGTATTTCGAGGATGATGGCTACTTAGAATAGGGTGACTCACCTTTAGAATATACCAGATAATTACCTGGCTCTCCCTACTAGAGTAAGGAATTAATTATAGAAGCTAATTAGTGACCTGTTTGAAGAAGATCTGATCATATAGGTTTTCATTTATGGGTGCTTGTGTTCTCTATATGCACAGTGGAGAAAAAACCTTCCGGCAACTGTGATTATTACCATTATTTCATTTTTATTGCTTTTCCCATTTAAAAGGAGACCACAGAAAGTCAACAATGTAGTTAATTTGCTTTAGCAAACTGGAAAACGCAAGATAATATTATTTCTTTATGAGTTAGAAACTACCGAAGAATATAACTACAGGTTCTAAAAGTTTAGTGTGGCATCTAAATAGCAACTCTGGTTTGCATATCTCAACCTTCCTATTTCCTATGAAACACATAGTGTATTAAACTGATAAGACAATCAAAAGTTAAGACAGGCAGTGTAAAATTCTCTCAAACCGCTACCTTTGTAATATTTGTCTAATATCTCTGTAGCCCAAGTTGGAATTTGAGGTGATGGCCAACACTGTTTTCCCTGTTTGCCCCTGGAGGAAATTGAGTTTGAAAAGAAAAAAAAAAAACTTCTCATATTCATCTCTTTCTCCCAAACCAGAGATCCCTGGTTTTTTCCAATCAGATATTTTTCTGTCCCTTTTTAACATGTGACTACCTTTGACGTGACTGTAGTATATTTTTTTCTCCCTACACTGACCTAATCACTAATCTCTTTTTCTGTACCAAAATATGAACTTGTAATTATTGACCAAAACAAGCTGTGATACAGGGAAGAAGGCTGGTAGCTTATCATATTGGGAAGTAGAGAATTAGCAAATAAAACATATATAAATGGATAGTCCTAGCAAGAAATAAAGAGTGGGAATTTTACCTCTGATATACTATTGGTTGAATATTTTAGAGGACCAAGAAATAAGTTAGAGATAATATTATACATTGATGCATAAAACTAACCTAGTTAGTTGCCTTGTAAACTGGAGAGGGGAAAGGCAAAAAGCTTTGTTGATAATCCAGGAATTTAGACTATAGATCCAAACACTGGCAGAGGAGTCTAGTAATAATCCAGATCGGAGCCAAATCCAGAAGAGCACTAAGAAGACCTAGAACTGTCAATTGGAGGGTGAAACATCATTCTTGGGACTCTTATTTGCTAGTATTAGAAATAAAGTCTTTGAGAATGTTAACTGCTTCTCACTTCTGAGTTTCTTACATGACATGGGCATGTAAGAGACACAGCAAAGCAGGCTGGTACCCACAGAGAACTTCCACGTTCCCCTAGAGTGTGAGGTGAGGACATCAGCCAGGGCAAAAGCAGCACATGATTAGAACCAGGATCTGATTTTCAGCACACTTGTGGACACAATCGAGTCAATTCAGAACACTCCTCCATCCACGCCGAGGAAGTAGATGGGGGAAAAAATGAGCCATCTGAGTTTGAGAAAAAGAATTACAGCATATCATCACAAAGATACAGATGACCCCATGATTCAACAAAAGTTACAATGAAAGCTGGAAGAAAATCTAGGGAAATTTGGGGCATTTTCCAAAGAATTCAAAAATGTTTCTGTCTTTATGAAACAGTTTTCTCTTTTCAGCATTTTTGTCTTCAGGATAACAATGTGCCATTATGAAAGGAAATACAGCTGTGTGGTACTGGGGAAAAACTGTAAGGGGACTGAAAACACAGTAGCAGAATTCACGCATGCGAGCAGGCAGTAAATACAAGAACCGATGTGGCATCAGACTGGATTAGTAGCGGAGGAGACAAATTAGGAAGTTCTCTCAAGAAATAAACAAAGATATGAGAGAGATGTAATGGAAGGGAGGAAGGCAGAAGCACCCTATAGGACCCAGTTACCACTGTTCATGCCAACGGCAGCTGTGCTCCTGGATGGCTGTACTGCCACAGAATAGAAGTCTGGATTTCTGAGATACTGTAGGATGGTATGTAAGTCAAAAAGCAGTTACTAATCATAGGCAATGACAGTAGAGGTCAGTGTAATGCATCCATGGATAAACAGGGATCTAGATGAAAGGGCTGGAATCACAGGACAAGAGAACGGCCTAGAGAATTTCACTGTGGACTAGATCTTGTTGAAAAATCAAAACATACAGGAAAACTACCTGAGCCAAAATGTACCACAACAACAACAATAAATAAATAAATAAATAAATAAATAAATAAATAAATAATCTTTTATTACATCATTCAGGTTCCTCATTTCTTTTTTTCCTTCCTTCCTTCCCTTTAAGCTATCACTAGAGAATATTCTACCCTATTCAGATTAATACAGAAATAGAAAACTCAGTTATCTCAGACCAATTAACAAATAGCTTTGTTAGCTTAATTTTCACAAAGATTATATTTGTTAGAGAAGATCACTTACTAAAGATGAAAACAAATGTGATTACATATGTCTATATCACAATGTTTTACCTCATATAAGAAATGCCTATTAATTTTGACATGAAAGGAAATGGTTTCTGAACATACCAAACATAATAAGCATTTTCAGATTATATATTCTCCCAATCCAAATTTGTACCATGTAAATAAATGCAGTTACAAAAATATTGAAGTGGTTAGCAAATAATTCTGAGATATTACTTATTTCAAAATGAATGAAAATCAAAGCCAAACTACATTAGATGGCAGGAAAAAAATATTTCATACTGATAAAAGACAAAATTTGTAATGGAGTTAAGAATCATAAATCATTAAGTAACATAATATTGAATTAGACTAAATTAAGTAGAAGCTCTTAGAAAATGGAATGTTTCAAAAGTCTTAGCTTTGAACAGATCAAGTAAGTCAAAGTGAAGGTAAAAGGATGTAAGTCATTTGAAGAACTGAAATAGGTAAATAATATGCATAAAAAATAACCAAACATTATGAACATTAAAATACATAAGTATCACCAAGAGCTGTTCCTTTAGAAAATAAATCACTAACAGCTGCGTTCTGGGAAACTTCCTCAATTGCTGCTAAAGAGTTTTTCAATATGTGAACAAACATGGACAGGGTAAGAAGAATGATCTGGAAGGGTTGGAACTCATTTTTATTTAAGCCTTTTAATAGTTTCCTCTTGCCAAAGGACATATTCCAAATCCATAATGTGAACATAAAGTCCTTCAGGTGACTTGGTATGCTGAGTACTCCCTAGAGCACCTGGCCAGTACATGAGGAATTACATCAGTAACAATGACATGCGTTAGGCTGAGCTGGAAGGGATTTGAAAAATAAAGTTTAACTGTATACCATTCAGAAAGAGCAAAAGAATGCTTCATCTGAAAACGTTAGAACTAAAAGTGAATGGCAGGGGACATATAAATTCAATTTTGTGCCTTTGGTTGCATTTATGTCTTAGCTACACCTGTATATTTTGTATTATTTTCTGGTTGAATACCCTCTCCTTAGAAAGGTTGGTCCATCACTATCTACATCTAAAAAGGAAAAAACTTTAGGAAGCATTCTCCTATAACCACAGAGCAAAAGTGAATCAGGACCCAGCCAACTATTTTCAAGGGACTTGAAATTTCATGAAAATTCCCAGAAGAAATACAGACAAGTAGCTAACTTGTTCGTGAGGCCAGTATTGTGATCATTGTTGAAGGGAAAGAACTGAAGTGTTGGCACCTCATGAATCTCAGCTTCTATACTGTGTGTATCTTTGAGCTCCATGGGATAACATGAGATGAAGAGAGAAAATGGCCTGGGGTTGGGTTACTTGCAGAAATAGGGGAGAATCACGATGTGGAGTTGAAACTGTAGGATTGGATGTAAGTCAAAAAGCAGTTACTAATCATAAGCATTGATAGTAGAGGTTAGTCTAAATGTGTCCATGGATAAACAGGGATCTAGATGAAAAGGCTGGGATCACAGGACAAGAGAATGGCCTAGAGGATATCAGTGTGGACTGCATCTTGTTGAAACAGGCCTACTTTTAGGACTGCACATCAACATTAGTTTCATCTCTCTCCTGTCTTCTAAGATAGGAAATTATGAGCCCAGGACCCCAAATCATAACATAATTCTTCAATTTTCTAAAGAAATTAAGAGATATTACTAATATTGGTGGAAGAAAAATGATTTAGGTAATTGTGTGATAGCCCTGCAATAGGTATTATCAATATAGAATGTTGCCCAAATAAACAGAAATACACATTGCTAGTCACATAGTGATCTCCAACAGTCTTGAATTGTCACCCTCAAACACAAAGAAACTAAGATTCTAGAGTAGATTTAAAAGGATCCTAGAGATTACTGAACCCATAGCATATAAAGGTTCCTCAAAAAAGTCCATTTTCACCCTTGTCAGAGGCACATATTCCTCCTTTCATTTCTTTCATGATCCACAATAACTACAGTAGTATTTTAAAAATAGAAATCATAATATCTCCCTATTAAAACTTTCGATGGTTCCTTTTGCAATTTGATTGAAATCAAATGCTGTCCATGACCCTCAAAGCCCCACAAGATCCTGCTTCCCATAGAAGCGGTCCCCAAACTCACCAATGCCATTCCCATTACCAAGCACACTGCAAGCTTGTGGGCCTCTCTTAGATTTTGTGAGTTTAACTCCCCTTGCAAGGTCAGGGCATTTGTACCCGTTGTTACCTCTTCTTGGAAAGCTTTTCTGTGGGCTGTTGAGATGGCTCACACTTTTTCAACCTTTGTGTGTCAATTTAGATATCACATCCCAAGATCCCTCTCCAATTCGGTATATACTATTTATCACATTATTCTGTTTATAGAATGCAATAAATAATTTGTAAACAATAGAAAGGACTTTTGTGTATGTACTCATTTATAAACCCCTCTGTTTTGGTATAGATGTCGTGCCCCCCCAAAAGCTCACATCTGAGGCAATACAAGAAAGTCCAGAGGAAAAATTATTGGGTTGTTAAGAGTCTTAACCCAATCAGTGAACTAATCCCCTGATTGGGATTAACTGAGTGGTAACTGAAGTGGTAGGGTGTGGCTGAAGGAGGTGGGAATTGAGGCATGGCTTTGGGGTGTATATTTTTATTTGGCAAGTGGAGATCTCTCTCTGCACTTTCTAATCACCATGTGAGCTTCTTCCCTCCGTCACACTCTTCCACTGCCATGTTCAGCCTCACCTGGAGTCCTGAGGAATGAAGCTTGTTGTCTGTGGATTGAGACCTCTGAAACTGTGAGCCCTTAAATATACTTCTCCTCCTAAAATTGTTCTGGTCAGATCTTTTAGTCACAGTAGTGATAAAGTTGACTAAAACACCTCTTCTATTAGAAATTAAGTCACATAAGATAAGCAACTGTCTCACCTGTTCACCATCTATCTTAATGCTTATCATAGTTTCTGGTATAAACTTAGCATTCAATGTTTATTGAATGAGTGAACAAATGCACAAATGAATCAATGAATGAAGAGTTGTTGATCATTGCCCATGAAACTAATATCATTAGGTGTTTTGTTTTATCTTGTGATGATATAAAATTTATAAGCACCACAGCTCAGCAGCTAAGGGGCAATATCTAGGGAGAAGAGTAGCTACAGCTGTTGTCCCATATCCTATTGCTCCTAATATCCTTGTCCTTTCAAATCCTTTCTGATCTTATTTTCTATTCTTGTACAATCACTCTCTCCTTTTTATTTTTTGCAATTTTTAAAGACATGCATCAAAGTAGGTGAAATCCCCACTAATTATCTCCTCTTTAATGGCTTTGACAGCCCTGCTAAGATAAATTGGAATTTTCAGATATCTATGAATAAAGTCAATGAAAAAGTATGCATGAAGTGAACATGAAATAAAGTAATATCTAATTTAGAACTTAGGTCAATCATTTATTGTCCTTATTCTTCATGATATCTCCAAAGGATTGAGAAAAAGAAAGAGAAGATAAGGAAGAGAAAGAAGAAAAGGAGGAGAAAGAAGTGGAAGAGAAGAGAGAGCATTACATCACTAAGTATTTTTCTCTTTTGGTCATTAGTATTTTTCTCTATAGTATAGGTGTAGGGGGTCTATTTCCTCTCTAGTAATTGGTCCCAACAAAAGGCATATATATATATATATATATATATATATATATATATATATATATATATATATATACACACACACACACATTATAGGAAAATAATCATATCAATTAGATTTTTAAAGCAATATATGTCCATAGCAATTGGCACAGACTTGGAATGATCCCAAATAAAATATTTGTGCATCTTTAATTGTTAGTAAGTGCTCATAGATTATATTTAACCGACTAGAGAACTCTCTAAGTGCCGAGTGCTTACTCATGGAAAAGTGAATAAGCAAAGAAGGCCTTCATGAAATTTCAAGCCTAGAAGAAAAGTATACGTTTAACAAATAATAATCATCATTTTAACAAATGAGTTCAGTTCAGTTCAACCCATACTTGTTGGCAAATCTTTTTTATTCTGATCTTTGGTTCTGGGCCTACAGAATAGAAATGAGTACAGAACAGGTGGAGGCAGAATGCAAATCAGAGAAGTGGGTATGTAGTATAAATTCTTTGAGCGTAAAGACCAATGTGCATTAAAATTTTGTAAACGGTAAAATGCCTCAGGTAACGCATTCACTCTGATGGTACGGAAGGTATCAGAGAAGAGGACACCCGTGAGAGAAGTTTTTAATACAGTAGGGATCCCCAGGGTGGATATCAATGGAGAAGGGATGAAGAGGTATCCAGAAGTCTACGAATACTCAAGAAATACCATTTCCATTTCAGTTACACACGGTTCCACTTCCTCGGTCTCTTTAAATAACTGTTGGCTTCCCTCAAAGACGTTCTTATAGTAATTTTGAAGCTCTTTGGAAACTGTAAAGCAGTGCTGCAGTACTGCTTCAACTTGATAAAATTAGCCTTCTGAAACCTTTTGGTAGTATATTTTTCCTTATTTGATAATTGCATTCACTCTGTAGTACATTAGGGAGTTTATTCATGAGATGCTTCATTTTCCCAAACATATGAACAAGACATTAAAGCCAAAGTATTTCTCTTAGATATCTTTGTACCCTCGATATTCATTATAGACATCAAATTTAGGCATTTATGTTTGGAACTGGGAGGGTTTCTAATGCAGTTTATATATTACTCTTTTGAGAGCAAATATGAGAAACTCAGTTCAGATAGCTCAAGTACAAATGAAGTATTGATTCATGAAACTTTTAGTTTAGAGTCAGAGCTGGATCAGGTATGGCTGGAACCAGGAGCTGTGACGATTTCATTAAGGGCTTTATGTTTCTCTCTCCAACTATCATTTTGATGCTCCCCTCTGTATTAGCTGCTCACTAGAGAGAAATAGTCTTCCTAAGGGAGGAAAGATGACCACTGTCAACACCAAGTCAAGTCTCTGGGTAACAACTTTCAATCCAGAATACAACATCTCTTTCCATGGAGGTTATTTGGTAATTTGTCCTACAGAAACCAGTCACTATGCTAGAAGGTTGAATTACTCTCTTCTGTAGCCTAAGTAACATCCCTGCCCTATAGACACAGAACTGAATTGATAACATTGCCAGAACCACATGGTCAGGAAAGGCCAGTTCTCCAAAGAAGACTCACTACATAGACAGATCATCTATTTCCATTTCACCTAACCCAACTTGCCTCCTGACAAAGAAGACTTGTTTAAAAATATTTAGAGTCAGAGAAGGTTCTCAAACTAAAAGTTCCCTATTTATTTTTATTTTATTGTGATTGTCCTTTGACTAACTTGTCTTCAAGACCATCTCAAGGGAGTATTTGTTACCAGACTGATAAACTTAAGACAGGTTTTGAGACTAGTTCGCATTGTCTACTTCAGTTTTAAGATATAATGGAGTCATGGCCTTTGTCAACCAGCAATTTTCACACCTTAAGTCCTTAACCCTCCTAGCTGATAATTAATTTCACAGTTGCACCACAGCTATATCAGCTTCCAGTGAAAGAATCTGGATAAATCTAACACGAGGTGGGCATAAGGTAAGGCAAAGTAATCATTATTTCACAGGTGTTTGTATTTTTTCTATTTTCTTGAGCCTTGTGAATTTATTTACATGACAATTTGAAAATGATGTTTGGGCTACAATGGCTCCTAGACTGCTAAATACAGGAGGGGACTGGGGACTTGCAGAGCTGGTAATGGGAATCCTGACTGAGCTAACATTTTGACACTGGCTGCATCTCAGGAGAGGTAAACAGAAAAGAGGAATTAAAAGGAAGCTGTCACTAGGAAACGAAAAACCTCCCCAAAAACAGAAAGAAAGAAAGAAAAGAAAAGAAAGAAACCTGCACAGTGCACAAAAAGAAGACAAAAAAAAAAGGAGTTAATTAACAAAAAGGTGACATCCAAATACTTGCAAACACAAGTGCAAAGAACTATATCAAGGAGTAGGAAAGATTAAATAAGCAGGCAAGCCTGGAAATCACATTCTAATATTGCCAAAGATAAGACAATCTCATAAATAGCAATGAGAACTGTCAAGGTAAGATTTGTTAGAAAACACTGTGTTACAAACCTATTGCAGTTATAAACTATGCATTGGTCTCAATAGACTTTTTCTTTAATTTATACTCCCTTTTGGTAAGACCCAAATGTTTTCCCATAACTTGTCCCCTATATTAAATTTTCACTTCACACAACTATCTTCCTTGAAGAAATAGCAATATAGAGACTTTGAGCACCATTTACTTTAATGTACTCCTATTTTGTAAAAGGGTTCTCTTCTGAGAGATATCATTGGTTGGTGTTTCAGGGGTATCTTGCACTGATGCTTTCAAACAAATAATCTAAAGAAAGAAGAGAGCATTTTCCTGGGCTCCAGCCACCTGGAAGAGAGTCCTCACCAGAAGTAACTTGAACTTTATTCTACAGATTCCAAGTGAAGGGATAGAGACTACGGAAAGGTGTTTTTTTGTTTTGTTTTGTTTTGTTTGTGTTTTATGCTAACAATTAAAATCTATAGCAAAATGATACTTTCTTTGTGAGTTCCCTGGCTGAAGATGTGTTGGAAACAGCCTTTTCCAGAATGGTTTGGAGGAAATTCTTGTTTGTCAGGTTGTTGAAATAGCTCATCTTTGAGGCATTTCCAAAAGGAAGTTTTTGGTTTTCATAACAGGCAACACTTAATTACTACATTTTTGCTTTCTATGACTGATCATTATTTATGTAATAAAAAAAAACAACTGAACAAACCACACTTCCTTCTCCTAAATTTGCCTTGAAATCAAGGAATAGTTTGATCTAGAAACAAAAAACTAATCATATTTCTTACTTTAGGCAGAACAGAAGAGAATTACCAAAACTAGTAATTATAATAGTATGGACATATGGAACATATTTCTAGCATGTTGGCATTTTATTTACCTCCCCAATTTGTGAAATTTCTTGACAATGCCTTCATTTGTTCTTTGTTCTATGCTATAATTATCAATATTAAACTATCAATATCAAACACCCTACTATGTGGCAGGCACCTTTTTGAGGGCATTGGCTATATTAAATACTTATACTTCACAATTGTATTATGTTGAATCCATTATTCTATTTTTGCCTGAAAGAACAGAGTAGCTTAATATTTTTTCAATGACCCATAGCTAATAATCCCCAGTGCCAATGCCTTAGTCTGTTCAGTCTGCTATAACAAAATACTGGGTGACTTGTCAACAACACAAGTTTATTTCTCACAGTTGTGGAGGCTGGAAGCCTGAGATTCAGGTGCCAAACTGGTTGCATTCTGGTGAGGACGATCTTCCTGGTGGCTACCTTCTCTTCACATAGCTAGCAGAGAAGAGAGAAAAAGCTCTCTGAGGTCTAATTTATAAGGGCACTAAATCTATTAATGAGGGCTCCACTATCATGACCTGAATACCTCCCACATGCACTACTTGCCTCACGGTATCATCACATTAAAGATTAGCTTCAATTTATGAATTGTGGGAGACACAAACATTCAGCCCATAACAACCAAATTATTATGAAGAGACTGCATTTTAACCATGGCATCGGTTTACATAAATCTTCAGCAGGCATCAGAAACATTTGGAAAGCTTTTTTTTCTTTTTTTCACTTCAGAGTTCTGGGTCCAATCCCAGAGTTCACAAGTCAGTAAGTCTGGGGTAGGAGTCAAGAATTTGTATTCCATCTAAATTTCCAAGTGGTGCTGCTGCTACTAATCCAGGGAATAGACTTACAGATTCACTTCAATACACGTATTAGTAAATACATGTATTAGTAAATACATTCATTTACTAATTTCTCCATATTTTCTTGAAGAGTGACAGAGAGCCACTAGTTACAGAAAGGACTGAATAAGATGTAGGAGGTCTGCTAAATATTGATAATATTGAGTGGTCTTTAAAAATATTAGAAAATTTCCCCTGTTGTCCTGGAGCATCATACCTAGAGAAATGTGGGGGCCCAACTAGTGATCATTTGGAATCTCCCTGTATTTCATAGCCTGAGGCCAGCAAAACAAATATTTTCCACAAAGCCCTCTGTTTAGGAACAAACTGAATCCATAGTTAGAGACCCAAGGATTAAAAGGACAAAGCCAGGTTCAGCCACTGATTACAAGGGCAATAGCCACAGTCTGAAATGTGTGATAAATCCATATGTTTAGACACATGTCAATTCAAACCACAACAGAAAGAATGAGAGTTAAGCAAAGGGGAAATGTAATGGCTAAAAAAATATTCAAAGAGGGTGCAATTCATTGATCTTGCCTACCCACACCATGGGTAGGTCTAGGTGGGTTGTTAACCCAATGGAAAGATCTAGGAGCTAGGTTCATAGAATTCAATACAGAATTCAAAATACATGAGTCAGTGCATTGGAGTTATATACACTGGAGGGGGAAAGACAAAAACAAATCTCTAAGAAAAAGTTATTTTAACTCAACTCATTAGGAAGTAATTAAAAATAGTAAATTTCCAAATCAGTTTCTGAAATGCATCACAGAGCCAAGCTGAATTTCTTCATTTCTATGTTTATACAATTTAGCATATCCATCCTATCACTTGTAGATTGCAAAGTTGTCAAAGCACTGCAAGATTAGAGTGACGGGTGCCATACACTCACACACAGAGGCAAATGGATTAGGAATACCTGTCTTTTCAAGGAATTATAAATTTGAAAAAATGTAAACACATGATGGCTTTATAAAAATATTAGAAATAAATTGGTAAGACTAAAATAAACAAAACCAGTCTTCTAATTATTTTGACAGTTAAATAGAATATTTTAAAAATATATAATTAATACACATACACTTACATGAATATGTACAAATGTATAAAAGATATCAGAGGTCATCAACTGATACAACCAGTTGGACATATATTGTGTTGACAGAATAATAGATCTAAGTAAAGTGAAATGTAGTGTATTCTAAGAAGAAAAGTTATATTTGCAATGAAGTCTTGGTTACACTTTTCTAAAGATACTGGAAGAAAGCTACAAATTTTATTTAGGAAGATTGCGTTATGAAGCATCTATTCAGTTCCTGACATTGATGTAAGCTGGGAACAAAGACAACTCAAGGACCACATTCTTTCATAGGAGAGAAAGCAAGAAGTACAAATCATCAGGTGACCTGTTTTATAAAAGATATCTTCATAGAATTCTTAGAAAGGACACCTAAACCAGACAGTGATCAGGGAAGCTTGTCAGCAGATCTGATGCCCAGCATGAGATTATGCAAGGAAATAAGGAGTTAGGCCAAGAAGAAAAGGAAGGAAAGTCGCTTTAGACAGAGCAGATTGAAGACATCAAACATGGTAGAGCTTGGCTGATTTTCATGTTGGGCAAGAAGATGTGGACCATGGAACATTAACTGGTGCTCCATGAACTTAGAATTCCATAATCAAGTTAATATAGACAAAGCTGAGTGTCTTTTCAGTTCATTAAGCTTTTAATTGCAATTAATTTATGTACCTTTCATATGCAAATATGGGACAAATATACTCTTGAGGATGTATAGCATGTGATGTTTCTAAGTCTTAACTTGATCATGACAGACTTTTGTTTCTGGTATTTTTGTTCTTGAGCATCTTTTAGTCCCAGTTACTACAAATGTCACCCTGGGGAGAAACAACATTAGATAATCCCTTACAGACAAGTGTTCTCTTCTTAACCAGATATGTGAAGTCCTGGGAAGCACTGGGCTGAGTGCCTGGATTTTAGTCTGCAATAAACTGCTAGAACCAAATATGAGGTTTGACTTCCTTTCTCTGTCCACTGTTTCATCATAAAAGTCAGGCAATTTCCAAAGTCATTTTTAATGATCATACCATGCGAAAAGCCCCTACTTTGCTAAACAACCTCTTCCATGAGTTTAACCATCTTCACTATCAAAAACTTCTTCTCACCAAAGAGCCAACAAGGTTGACATTTGCTATTGAATTCAAGGCATGCTTTTATTGTGGTGTGATTTAAAAAGGCCCTTTTGAAAGGTGTCACTCTAATTTATGAATTTTTTATATATTAATCAATTTCAAATAAACTGCTTAACAAATTTGGTAGATTTTTAGCTTTTGAGCCAAATTATGAAGCCAGGTACAATATTATTATCTGCTATTCTCAAGGACAATTTTAAATGAAATGTCACATTGAAGTAATATTATACCTCTGAGAAGAGAAACCTATTTTAATAATGAAATAGAATAAGAAGTCATTCACAGTGAGAAGAATGCAGTCTTATTCTAATATCTTAGACACTTTTTATTTTCAATGCTTTACTTACAGCACGCACTGGGGAAATAACCTAGCTCTGGCATTCTTTGCACATGAATCTATAAATCAGCACAATATATGACCAACAGCATACACAATTTCAAACCAAACAAGGATGCTGATTGAGTGGCTAGTGTACCTTTTCATTTAAGGCAGAGTTTTTCACCTCAGTATGACAGAAATCTTGGGCTCCATAATGCTATTTTTGTTGGAGCAGGGTTGAGGGGTGCAATTGCCTCTACCTCCCAGTGATCAAAATTAAAAAGTTTCCAGATATTGCACAAGAACCTCTGGGAAAGAAAATATTCCCCAGCTGACAATCACTGATTAAATGTATATACTTCATATCCAAGTCATGTAACACCCCCCCACACACATACTCACTCTCTATCTTTCTCTCTCATCTAACATTGATATAATTATTTTTACAAGATTCTATCATTTAAAATGTTCCATGTGAGGGCATATTTCCACACTGCAGTCATAAAATACCTGCATGATGGAGATGATGGGAGACTTCATTTCCTCCATTCACTTGATTGCATCAAAAGCAGAAGTTAAGATGAGGTTTCCTTTTCTAGGTATCCTTCCAACCTCAAATTCAATACATCCAGTGTTAGAGCTCCTTGATGAGGTGGCAAGAGCTCTCCCTTCCCCTGAGCTGCAGCTTTTCCACGTATCATTTCAAACGGTGATCTCTGGAGGTCTGTGTGCCCTGCTACTATCACTTTGTAAGCCGATTCAACTTTGTGTGGTTTCCTACTGCGTCAGAGTAACCCAAACATTCACTAAACAGCAAACAAAGCAAAAACTGTCATGTGTCCTAACTTATGTAATTGATTTCATTCTTTTTGCCTCTGTTTTTAATCTACACATGCCCAATTAATCTTTCCCTAAGAACAACATTTTCATTCCTGCTGTCCACCTCATAAAGGTTTTCCTCACTCTTCAGAGAGAAACTCAACCTTTTACTAAAGGCAGGTTTTATCTGGGGCAGGTTGACATCAATCCAGCAGGCTCTTAGGATTTCATTTGCCAAGTCTCTGGCTCATCCCATAAGGCCAGTCTCCATTCTCATTTCTCTCCTGCCTTAGCACTTGGTTACCTCCCTAAGTCTTCGTCATTCTGAGCTCCATAATGTGACACCTCTATTCTGGTACCCAGTCTACCCTTACCAACAATACTAACCAGAAACCTCCACCGACATATGTCATAAATACCTTCATATCTACCTATTTTCTCATTTCCTCTAAGCAGGATTCTTGCGTCTCACATTTTTCCCTCCAGCATTTATTTCCCTACACAGACCTACTACACAATAGTGGCAGAATCAACACTGCTTGATTTAAATCACCACAGAACTTAATGCCTGACCCTGATCAAAGTCACAGAGAAGAACAGCATTTGCTTTTCCAGAAGACCAGAAGTGGAAAATTACAACTTGAAGACAGTTGTTATTTCTAAGGCCCCTTTGAGAAAGTGCTGCTAAATTCTAGCTGTTCATTCATGTGTACAAACCTATATAGCTGTTGCTCTATCAACATAAGCATATGTTGAAACATGGGTTGCATTGTTTATTTATATGCACATTTGTTTGTTTGGGGGCTTTGGGAAAAATGACATTATACAGTTCAACCACTAGCTGGCTATATGACCTTGTACAAGTCCTTCAAACTGTCTGTATCTTAATGTTTTATATGTTTAGGGGGGAAACTATGATTATAAGATTTCTGGAACCATTTTAAACTGGACAGCAGTATTTGTATTGGTCTCATAGCAGAACTGTTCAGTAAATAGTGGTTGTTTTCTGGCCCTCCTTGGAAAAATAGACTTTCAAGTTTGTTCAAGTACCTACCCCTTACCTCTGTCTTTGGTGCCAGCCATAACCTAGGCCTGGTTTTGCAGTTAATACCTATTCTAAGCAATCATAGTGTCCTGATTCTCTTTATGGCTCCTTCACTGGGCATCTGGCCTTGGAGAAAGGTCTACTGAAAGGTTTCTGGGTAAATTTAAATTTCTCCTAAAATAAAATCTTACAAAAAGAATATAGTGGTAGAGCAGTGACGTAGTATGTATGAGGCCCCTGATTCAAACCTCCCCAGTTTTGCAAATTTTAAAAAATCCCTTTTTTCCCCTTGAATATCATATTTCAACTAAATGCTTGGCTCATCAGTGACTTTCTTGGGACAGTAAGGAGAAGTGACATAATAGAACATTGATGGAAAGGAAGAACAAAGGAGCAAAGTTGACATAATGGAGGCACTCAGTCAACAGACCATGTAACCGGCTTGTGGCTGGTGCCGCTCATTCCCCGAGTCCCAGCATTTACTCTTTCCTCTTCCTCTTGTAATAAATTCCACTTCAATTTTATTAGACCAACCATGTTCACTGCTAGGTGTGGACCTGACAGCAGTCCCTGGAAACAGAATGTGGCTAGAACTGTCATGGTTTTCCACTTTCAGATAACCCCTTTAAAAGGCAAGTGCTAACTCTGGACCTCTTATTCTCCTTCCTTAGGGCATGGAGTACATATTTGTGGTCAGTGAGGCAAAATTGAGCAGAAGAATGATAATTACATAAGATATCTGAGGTTAACAAGACAGAAAGAAATGTCTGGGGAATGATCTCACAGAACAGTCACTTGCCTACCCTGAGTGTTTCCCCTACATATGTGTGGTGAACACAGAGCTCACATACATGTTGAGAAATATCTCCTACCTTGTTCAACCACTCATTTTAGGATCTCATTTTTATCATGCTTCAACAGAGCTCCTTGCTTTGTGAGGTAACATATTTCCTTTGCATTTAAGTCCATTTAAATTGCAAACTTCAGTTACAAGCTGCTAAAGTCTTTCTAGTTGGTACAATCAAATTTCACATTGGTTGTGTGTAAGCAAACCATACATACATACATACATAAAATAATACAGGTTTTATAAGCCAACTAGTGGAAATTAATATCTGGAGAGCATTTCAAGTTGGGCTTAATCCAAATATGCTTAGGAATTGAAAATTAAAAAGATAATCACTGGGCTCACATTTTGAGGTTTCCAACTGTTTGCATGCCTTCATGAATAATGGAAATAGGAGTGAGTGTCTGTAACTATAGTAGAAAATCTAGGAAGAATTTAGCAAAAAACTTGAAGAACTCTTCAAAGGGGCAAATGCTGTGGGAAAGTTATTATGATTCAGAATTGAAGATCCAGGGAGATTATAGGAGTCTTTTGAATTACTGATCAGGCAGCCCAATGAGACACATGAAATGAGAAAAGCACAATTGACAAGTTAAAGGTCAATTGGCTGTTCCCAGTGATGGAGGTGACTCTATGTACTGCCACCTGACCTGATGTGATGGGGAAACAATCTCAGAGGCACTTTTTCATCCCCTGAAAAATCAGATCGCTTCTAAGATGCTTTCTAGCTGTGATCATCGAGTGCTCCGCACTGGTGGAGCAGGCTCCCTTGCCCACCTTGTGCTTCCACAAGCTAGAAAACTTCAAGGCTGATTATACCACAGAGCAAATACATGCTGTTTGTGAGGAGAGAGTCTTTAGAAGCGATCAATCTGTTTATGTGACATGTACTGAGACAGTTACAGATGCACCACATATGGGGAAAAATAATCTACTTAATTAAGAGCAGAGATATGAATGTGTGCTGATGCAGTTAATTAAATATCACTATAGATTTCATGCACAATGCTAACAAAAAGAAAATAAAGTTCCTGATTATCAGCTGAACTGATGCTGAGAAAATGTGGAAAATCAATAAAATCACACTGTAGTCCCCCTACATACAAGCAACATAATTCTGCTCTAAACCAGAGGTTCACTTTCTGATGAGTCATAATATTCCAGAAAGGAAAAAACTTCAACTCATTTGTGCTGTTAGTTTTCTACTTAAACACTTGGAAAATGATAATGAATATAATTTTCCAAATTCAAAATTGTGCATTAGCATAACTCTAAATTGTTTGAAATTTTGAATGTTAAAACAGCAAGCATCAGAGTTCCAAATATGACCCAGAAACGTGTCTAAATGTTTTACACGTATAATTTAATGCTCATATTAATATCTTTAATACTTGAAGCAAGTGACTTTCAAGCAGATTGAGAAAACATATCACAGTTACACAGGAATATAAATGGTGATCTAGAAGACAAATCCATATGAAATAACTTCAAAGTATTTGATCTTAACTGAAGCCTATGAGGTAAGACAATATTATGTATGCATTAAAAAATGTCAGCAATAAACCAGTTGAGATAGAATTACTGGATAAACCCAGGCTAACTAAGGATAAAGAAAAATATATCATTTTAAGATTAACAGCTCTGTAATAAAGTCTACTATACACTGCACAGCTCTGTAATAAAGTCTACTACACTAAAGTGGAAAAAATACTCCTAAATATTAGTAACAGTTGTGCAAGGAAAATATTATGGATTAACTCCTATCTATTGCTCAAAATTCTTGCAACATGCATATTGCTACATATACAGCACCAGTTTGGGTATTCCAAAATAAATACAAGTTTCACCAAATATATATTGTGCCCAGTGGAAAATTGTGAACCACACAAATATGCTCCAAACTAAGGAGGAAAGACAATATAATGGAAAGAGACAATTGTTAAATTTTAAGAATTAATCTTAAGATTAATTCTTAAGGAGAAAGGAAATAATGACAAAATTATGACAAAATAAAAAGTAAAGGGAAAAAACAGGTGATTCAACAGAGCTCATTATTTTGCTTTTGTTTTCTTTTTATAAAGAACTTATGAACTTCAGTAAGAAGAAACTGCATAGAATTTGACAATATGCAAAAAAATCATAGAAATGGTTGTCAGAGAAGAGCAAATCATCAATGGAAGTTGTAGTATAATATGTGAGGTATCCTAATCTTCTTATCTATGTGAACACTGTGAATATTAGTATAAAATAATCATCTTGAAAGACTTGTAGGTCTGAAAACAATATTGAGTATGATAAAGTGCTAAAGCTGAAAGCTGCTTCCACTTTTTGGCACTTATCAATATACTCTACAGCTTCAAGATGCCATCATTGTGGAATTAGTAAAACCAAATTCAAAACTAGCATCACTATAAGTAAGAGCTTCATAAAATACCTCTCTCACATTAAATTGGAATCTCAGAGATGGGCAAACAAAAATGTGCAATGAAAAGAATATTTGTTTTGAGAACGAGAATCGAGACAAAAGAATATGCCCCCAAGATACTTGGCTTTTTATTGGTTTGTAGAAATTCTGGGTGGACCAAGGAACCACAAGTCTTAAACTTGACTTTAGGTAGTACCAAAATGGCAGCTCCCTCAGGCACTTAGCAAATCAAACAGCCACCTCCCTGTAAAAGGCATACTGGTTCCAGGCTTCAGGAAATTGGCATTCCTTTGTTCAGAGGAAAAGGCAAATACATGAAGATAACCAAACATAAAAGGAAATAAGACAATATGGATGAGAACCAGAAGAAAAAATGCCAGACAACAGAAAATTACATGCACTGTATTTTAAATATTGAAATCAGACTATTATATTTAATAAAATACATAGAAACAAATAATAGCAAACTTGAACATGTGTACAGAGAGAAGAAAATATACAAGAATATACAAGGTGATATAGCAAATAGAAATTCTAGAAATAAAAAATATCAAGTTTAATAATAATCAATTGGTAAATTAGATAAAGTGGAACAGATAATTAGTGAACTAGAGTAGACATGAATCAGAAATATCTGAAATGCAACACAGAAAGACAGGCATGGTAAACTCAATGAGAAGTTAAAAGATGCAGAGAACAGAGTGAAAAAGATTGTATTCCCAAAAAGGGAAAATACAAAAGAAGAAACATTGAAAAGATCATTTCTGATAATTTTACAGAATTAAAAAGAAAGTATCAATCTTCGCTTTTAATAACCTCAAAGATTTCCAAGAAATATAAATCAAAATAAAATCATAATTATTTTAGCATGATAAACCAGCATAAAAAAGCTCAAATTTTAAAGGGAAAAGGAGAGAGGGAAAAAGAAGAACAATACATTTAAAAAAGCAAATATTTAATTGACATCTAACCTTGAGGAGGAACAAGCAAGCTTGAGAAACTGGAAAGATCTTCATTGTGAAAAGACACAGAAGGCAAAACACAGTGGCAGCTCAGAATTCAAGTATCAGCAAAAATATTATTCAAGCTTACAGGTGAAATAAGACAATTTCAGATATACACAATTAAAGAGAATTCTCCATCCTAAGCTATGCACTAAAAGTAATTCCGAAGTATGTGCTCATTTGAACAGAATTTGATTTCAGAAGGAAAGCTTTATAAGAATAAAGTGAAGATCTGATCACTTAGGTTTATATAAACTTGACTATAGGCAGCAAAAGTAACAATATTTGGGGTGTTTGTTAGCATTAAATGCACAAACACACACAAAAATAAATTAGCATTAAATTAATTAGCATTAAATGCACAAAAATAAAAAAAGACCCCTGCAAGACTGATGGGATAAATGAATAAAGTATTGTGGTTTGGATCTTGAATATCACTAAAAATCTCATGTGCTGACTCCTAGACCTGATTCCCAGGATGGCTGTATTAGAAAGTGGGGGATCCTTGAGGAGATGTGCTCTGCTAGTAGGTCCTTAGGTCATTAGGGTGGGCCCTACAAGGAGACTGTGGGACTCCAGCCCCTTCATCTCATTTGCCTCCTGGCCATGAGCAGAGTAGTTTGTTCTGCCAATACTGCACTTCTGGTCATTACTACCCAACACCCATATCAGAGAATCAAAGCAACGGCTCTATCTGCTCTTGGAGTGGAATCTTTAAAACTGTGAGCCAAAATAGGCCTTCGCCTTATGAGTTAACTCTCAGTATTTTGTAATAGTGATAGAAAGCTAACACAAATATACACATAAGCAATACCATATAGTTTAGAAGGGGAGTAGATTTAAATTACACAAACTTTCTATGCTACACAAGAAGAAAAGAATGGCTTTGCTTGACATTAGAATTTGATAAGGTAAGGTGCATGTGCACTTCCCAGACTGGTTACAAAGGTTCAGAATTAGCATTGCCATCACACTAGCAAAAAGGAAAACTGTTTTGAGACATTCTCAATTAATCAAAATCAGATGAAAGGGAAAGAGGCTGAGCAGCCTAGAATAAGGTGGAATAAACAGAATGTACAAAGTACCCAAAATAGATCAATAATTATATTAACCATAAATGTAAAAGCTCCTCCAATTAACAGGTAAAGAAGGATAACAGGAAAAAGGACATACTAGCTAAATAAAGAGCATTCCCCACCATCAGAACATGATTTTAAAAAAAAGAAGTCTCCAGATAAGAGGTCTTAGATAATAAGAAATGAAGAAGAAAGTATAAGTGTTAGCAAATGAAAGCAAGTGCTAAATATAAAAATAGTAACAATACAGGAATTATTTGACTAGGTTAAGAAACAAAAATAATAAACTGTAGAAATGATGTTTTAATATTCTGCCCTCCCGATACTCATTGGGAAGAGTTGCTACTTCATTACCCATTTCTGGAAAGTTCATGTGAGGGTTCCTTGCTATCCTGACCTTTCATTCATGCTATTCTCTCAGCCTGATAATCTTTCCGCCTTTCTTTTCTCTAATTATTAAAATAATAACTCAAGACTTTATTGAGATGACATATCTTCCAAATTGTCCAAAATGTCTCTCTTCCTGACTCCCATGATCTTATGTTAAATTCTGTTTTAAGTCAGATTGTCTTATATTGTTTGTAGGAACTATATAAGATTCATGTTAATATTTCATAAACAAAATATATAAAAATAATTGGATGTATATGAACAAATTAACCCTTGGTCTGATATATTTAAATAATATAAAAAGACATTACTGATGACTGTTAGTGGGTTTCTTTTTCATCAGGTAACTTTACAGAAGGAAAAAATATATACTTAAATTTCTGTACTACATCTGTTTCGAACTGAACCAATAGGGAAAACTATAGCAAGAAATGATATAGTATTGATATAGCTTCCATTTGGAATTCCAAGAATAGGTTTTACAGTATCAAAAAAAAAATGAAAATGAGGAAATACAGAAAAGCTAAGACTCACCATACTCCAACTAAATATTTTGTAACCCCCTAAAATAGGTTTTATCTCATATTTAGATTCAAAGTGTACATAGGCAAGCTTTTGTGTAATTCATGTCTTTGTTTATTCCTAATGGGAATCTAAAAAATGCTCTTTTTGTCTGTGGGATGTCTTAGTCTTTTTTTACTCTTGAACAGGAGCTAAAGAGAATCAAAATAACACTAAAATCTCAAAACTATAAACAGAAGTTCTAACTATAAGCCAAATGTAATTATTCAAACACAGAATCCTAATTGATGAGGTTGGGAGGGATAATACACCTGATTCTTTCAATCTAATCCTTATAGAAGATTTTAATGAGAAAAACACAATAAAAATTAACCAAAGTGCAAGAGTAGCTTAAGCAGCTCCTGCAGGCTTTATTCAAGACTGATTTTCTGAAAAGGTCTGTAATCTTTGAAATGGAGAAGCTGACAAAAGAAGGAAGCCTATTAAAAGTAGAAATAATTATGGAGGTAATTGGCAAAAGAGGAAAGTGATAAACACCAAGTCAGTACAATATAAAGCATTTAAAACTTAGAAAGGACAAGCCATTACAGTATAGTTCCTTTTGACTTCCTTGGAAATATTTCCTTCCAGAACTTCGCTTGTGGACAGTCACCCAAACAAAGTTTTCAAGAGTTTCAAATATTAATTGGATTATTACTTAGCCCAAAATGTATATAACATTATACACTTAGCACTACAAGATAATGATTCAAGAGGATTCTCTTAACAAAAGTTTCCTTTCAAATTAAACCTCCTAATACATAAAATAAGTATTTCATTTGTAAATTGCTACTTCTTAGATGTGACCTATTAAAATACATCTTGAATCTCTTCCAAATTGCTCAGGCTGTGCTGAGTCATCAGGAAAAATCAACTTATTGAGAAAGAGGGGTTTTTAATAAATCAATGCTGAGAACCAAATCTTTTTTATTCTTCATTTTCACCCTATTTTCCACTAGGATATCATCCAATGATGATAATTATTATCTTTTAATAAATGCTGTTATTATCATTGTTATGATTTTAAAATCAGACTCTTCATGGAATCTGTGATTTCTCCAATATCTTATCATCTCTTTCCAAATTAATTTAAAAAAAAATTTTGCCATAAACCTTGTAATGTATTATTTATAGTAAATAATAAAAAATTTATGTCTAGTAAGACTATTTTTCCAATTTCTTTTTTAAACAAACATAGCAACAACTAGGGGCTGCTGGTCCATATAAAGGCTCAAAGACAATGGAATTTGTGACAGAAAATTTAAAATAATCTCAGTGATAATTGAATAATAACTCTTTCTCTAGACCCAAACAGCAAAATAATCCCAGTATATATTTGTAATAAATGACCATGAAATACTTAAGGGAAACAAACTTTGAAATTTTCAAAATTAAAGATTAATTTTTCAGAAATCCTAGGTCCTATAAATTAATTTTCTTTCTAAGTACTACTCATGATGTTTTTCCATGACATTGATGATTGTTCCTTTGTTAATTGGGTAAGAGCTAAGTTCTAAATGTGACATTAACTGTTCTAGGAATTTACTAGAAAGAATGATGCCCAAGCCAAAAATTAAGATTTATTTTCCTGCCTCCTGAGGAATGAACCCACATAATACTAACAACTTAAGCAAAAAACAAAACAAACAAAAAACCAAAACAAAAGAAAAACCCCTCTCAATTAATTAAATACATGGCAAATAATGTCACAAACTCTTCATAAATATTTTCCTATTTAATATCATAATCCTTTCCCTCTCTCTCTCTCTCTCTTTCTCATTTTCCTTCTTTTATTTTTCTTTTTTTCCTACCTTCTACTACCATGGCTCTAAGACTGGAAATACAATATTAAATAATGAATGTTTTCATTAAACTTACATTCTTTGTAAAAGGTGGGACATGACAGCAGAAAATAAGGGATAAATAAATACATAAACAGGGCAATTCCCGACAGTACAATTACATCAATTCAACTTTAAACTGTGAAATGTGCTAGCAAGTACCTTTTTGAGGGAGTGTGTATGAAGGCGGGGTCCTAATTTATATAGGGTTGCCAAGGGGTGTCTTTGTGAGTATATTGTTGGAAATTAACATATATGTGGCAAAAGATCAAGGTGTCCAAAGGAACATATTTCCAGAAAGAAAGAATAGCAAACAAGAAACTTTGGGCCTGACATGTTGGGGGGAATCAAGAAGAGGCTAAGGTCAAGTGTTGGAACAATAGACAGGAGCCATAGACTGTAGAATTCTGAAAACCATAGGACAAAGTTTACATTTTACTCATAAAATGAAGGAATTTAACAAATATTTCAGTGACAGTTACTATGGTTACTGCTGTGTTCATTTTAATACTTACTGTTATAATTGTCCTAATGGTATTTTTAGATTTATAAAGTTTGATCATAAATGGTCTTATTTGGTTCTCACAACAGACCTGTGAATAATCTCTAGTCTATATATAAGCAAATTGGTTTTGAAGGACTAGTCTAGGGTAAAAGAAGCTACTAAAATTTAAACCAAGGACAAGAACTCAGAATTTTGGACTGCTTATATTCTTTTATTACCTAAAACTAGTGTTTTACTTTGAGTTTCAATTCAAAATACAAGGATATGAAAATATGTTTGGGGAATTGATCTGGGTATCAGAATATAACATTCTATCAGCTTTAAAAATGTGAATATTCTTTTTTAAATATATTTTAGATGTTGATGGACCTTTATTTTACTCATTTATTTATATGTGGTGCTGAGAATTGAACCCAGTGCCTCACACATGCTAGGCAAGTGCTCTACCACTGAGCCACAACTCCAGTGCTAAAATATGAATTATCTTATAACATTGATGCAAAACCAGATGAGCAATATCTAGAAAATTCTGATCTCTACAGATTACACAACCAATACAAATTATAGGTAAAAACTACCCCATTTGTATAAAGTATTTTATGAGTCTTTCTTTTGCACATATTGTAATTCAAAAAAGATGCCAGATTGCTTGGAACTTCAAGTATTGATGTTTTAATGAGTAGACTATTTTCTCTAGTGGAGCACATCCAATTAAATTTAGCATTCAGTCATTTGCTAAAGGGACAGTATCCAGCTTCTAAATGATTTCACTTCTCCTTTGCTTTCCTCTCCAATCCCAGATGCCAGTTTGATGACTTGTTTGTTTTTCTAAGGAGCACTGAATATTTCACTGGGATCCTATTCATAGAAGAGAAGTCAAGGGTCCACCATATTTAGTATCACTACTGGTATTTCTCAGCTCTTTCTAGCCTTCCTTTTCATTAACCTTTCCTCCAGGTTTCAAGAATTTGAATTCCTCAGGACTTGCACTTAATGTTTTTCTTTTATCCCATTATTTGGTCATTACTTCATCAAATACTTATTGAATGCCTATCAGGCAGGTATAGCACTAGAAGGTAATGAACATCAGCGAATGAGGCAAAAATCTCTCTTTTCGTGGAAAATTAAAATTTATAGTTTTCAAATTCCTATTTGAAAAATAGGAATAAAAAGTAAATAAATGTAAAATTAACTAGGTCAAGAGATAAGAAACAGAATAAGATGAATGAGGAAGGGGCAGTAATTTATATAGGTTTCGATAGGCTAGTAATAAAGGTATTTGTGAGGACGTGATATTTGCACAGAGACCTAAATGAAAGGGAAGTAAGACATTAAGTGTTGAAAACTAATATTCAAAGTTGAGACAACAGAAAATATAAATTGTTATACACACAGGCATTGGGTATGCTCCATCAATGACCAGAAGACCAGTGTTCCTGGAGTAAACTAAGCAAAAGAGAGAAGGACTGTTGAAGCAATGGGCAGGGGGGTGGTCAGAAAGGCAAGAAGATAATGAAGCTGAGTAGGCCCAGGGGAAAAACCTGGGACTTACTCAGACTAAAATGGCACACCAATGGCCATTGGTACAACATTGAGGAATTGGTGTACTTTGATTTTCAATTTTAAAAGAGTACTCTAGTGTCCAGGTGAAGAAGATACTACCAACTTACAAGAGCAGAAATAGGAACACAAGCTAATGAGAAAGTTTTTTCAGTAATCCAGGAGAGAGATCAGTGCTGTTTGGACTAGGGTGTTTCTTCTAAAGTTGGGACACTTGGTCAATTTGAGATGGAGTTTTAAATTAGAGCCTAAGAAGACTTGATCTTGAATTGAAGGAAATATTTGAGAGGGATGAAAAATAACATGAGTGTTACTGGCCTAAAAAGCAGTGATGTCATTTACTGAGATAAGATAAAACAGTCTTTGAGATAAGATAGGATTGTGGATTTGTGGAGGTAGGAACATTCCTTTGTGCAAAATAAAAAGATATTTTTATGATATTTTTATTCCATTTGCAGAAAACAAGATTTTTTTTTATTTTAGCATTTTTTTTAAGCTGGTGAAATTCCAGAGGCATATTTGACATCTACATGGAAATATGGAATGGGTAATTGTATGTACAAATTTGGTACTTGGAAGACAGGATTATACAATCTTTTGTGCTGAATTCTACTCTGCCTTGCCTTCTTCAACCTCATTTCCTTTTGAATAAAACAATGGCTAGAGGCATTCCAAGGCACTGGTTTTAGTCAGATTTCAAAATTATATGGGCTAATAAAGCATTATACCAGTCTCCTAAACTAATGACATAAGACCAAGGAAGAAATTCTTTCTGAGCTTGGAAGTCTCCAATTGTAATATAGAGGTGTATATAGTGACCCATAAATAAAATCTACTGAAATGGCTTGCTGAAAGATACTTGTTCAAATTGTTCTTTGTCAGCTCTTGAGAAACCATAGACCACCTTAGAAAAAAATTATAGTCCACACCAAAACTTTTATCCCTTGGTAATCCAAACATTCATGGTACTGTTTCTACACCCTAGGGAATTTCTTATTCAAAAATATCAGGGCTAGGAAAAAAATATCATGTAACAACACTAAATACACTTGTTTTTCATTCTCCTTCTTATTATCCAATTTTGCTAGATTTTACAAAAATATATGTACTTGGGAATGGAGGGTTTTAGGATTCTATTTATTTCACCAACTTAATACTTTTTAAACCTAAAAAGGAGGAGAAAAATAATATGAGGTAGGAGGTGTGCATGAGCTAAATGGATACAGACTCCCTGGAACTCCAGGTGGAATGAAAGAAGGTGGAATTTGTAGACCACAAGCACTTCTGAAGTCTGATGTGTTTTGAAAGCTTCCCACAAAGCAGTTTAATACAATCCATCAGTGGTATAATTACAGCAGAATCTACAGCACAATAAAATAAACCTATAAACCTTAATTCATTTTTATACAAATGTCCTCAGTAATGAAATCAGGAATGATGAATAAGAACTATGCAGAGTGGCAGGCTCTGCTCAAAAAAAGGCTTCAGTTCTACACAAGTTCTCTATAGGTCTCTAAAATATTATGCCATTTATGCAATTACAATCAGCTACTATTCTTAGGGGTTAAAGGCCTCTGCAAAATAAATGGAGATACCGCTTCAGTAAGGATGGTTCAATCAATCTGGAAATGTTTCGGCTTATTCACGAGGATGACATACTCTAATCTGTATAGCAGACAATGGAGCTTCATTAAAAATTGTGATTTCACAACTCATTATGTGATCATCACATGAATGTGGCCTGTCCCTCTCTCAATGGGCTGAGCTTTGTATTTTTCCTGGGTAGCAGCCAGTGTGTTCCCAAAAGAAAGGAAAGCAGAACTAGCCTTTCATGATAGTTCTTAAAGGAGTGAATGGATATATTGTAAAGAATTCAAATGTTCTGATCAAAATGGCATTCCTTTCAGGAAATTATAGGATCTAAAGGCAAGACCAATAGGAGTGAGTGGGTATACAGAATTAGGAGAAAAAAAAATACAAAGAATAAGGACACAGATCTGGATTACATTGTATATCATTAGAAATATCACTTCAAATTCAGCTCATCCTTCCTTGAAGGGGTGGAGATTCTAGTCCTCATCCTTAACAAGGGCACAAACCAACTTATAACATATTAGGAGTATAAATATTTCCCTGTATATGGAGGTCAATAGCCCATACAAATGTCCATCTACATTCTCCAAGAAGTGACTTCACACAGAAGGCATTTTGCTCACTGCATAGTTGCATCTTTGGTAGCTCCCCAGTTCCTGCTTAACCAGGCTTGATTAGAAGGAGTGAGGCAACCTGTGTCAGACTTGCTGTGAGAATACCCAGACCCTTTGAAAAGGCAGCTGAGGTTGTACATAGCTGAGAAAATGGTAATAGATAACTGTCAGAAAATCAAGGCAAACAATGTGCCTCCAGGAATGGACACAGACAGGCTGGAATATAATACAAAGTATGGACACAAGGAAGGCATTCAGACCCATGGCTCTATTTCCATGCATGGTACCTAAGGTGAGACAGAGGGAGCTTCTGAAGACAAACATGTAGAGCATGTCCACAACCAGAGTATAGTTCAAAACATAGGACAAACCCCTCATGAAGACTGCTCTCACAACATTCACTAGGTGGCCAAAATGGGGCTATGATTTATTCAGAAGACATAAATTTCCTACTCAAAGCTAAGGATGCTTCTCACACAGTCTGGTATGCCCTTCACTTCCTGGGAAGACTTCTGCATTTCCCTCGGAGGGATCTTGGAAGCAAGGTGTTCCCACCAATAGAATATTGGAGGAATTAGAACAAGTCATCTTTTATAAAACCTACTTACAGTCACTTACAGCATAACTCTCACATCAGACACAAAAATGTACAGTATGACTATGTGAGAGTCATGTCCAGACATGTGGCACTCAGTTCTGGCAGAAGTGCTATGCATTTCTAAAGGTCTTATGATCAGACTAATGGTACTCATTATTAGCATGGGAAATGTAAACTGGGCAAGATGGAAATGATGGTTTATAACCTGCACCTTCAGGGAAAGAGAGAAGGATGAAATGAGGTCAAAGACTAACTCTATTTCTGTCCCATGGAGATGACTAAATTAATATTAATAGCTGTTCTTTATCTTTAATAATTGCTTAGATCCCTGAAAGACTATTGTGCTTTTTAATATCAATGATGTCAAATATATTCTTTCGGGGTTTGCTTATATCCTGGGAATTCTATCTCCCCATTAAAAGATTCTGCAGGCAGTATCTCCTTCCCCTTGTCTTCTATTATTTGAGTTGCTTATATTTTATAAAATATATGTCCCAGATGCTTACATATGTTGCTGACTTCACCAAATAAGTTGCTTGTTAGTCTGTCTTACCTTCCTTATCTTTGTCTGCTCAGCAATTTTACATGGTCCTTGGAATTTAGAGAATTCTCAGAAAATTCATGTTAAATGTATTTTGAGCCAGACTGCTTAATACACATACCTGTCACTACTTCTGATATTCTTAAGATTGCAAAGACCAAATTGCCTTGTTTGATCAATGAATGAGGTTTGGCATTCAATGACTTTGTACCAAATAATCCTGATCATTCGCAGTTGGACAGCATACCACTATTTGTGATTCTATCTGTTCTCTAAATTGTGCTCACTGGGCGATTCCCCTATAAGCCTCACCTTAGTCTTTTCTCTATTCCCTTACCCTGTAAAGGTCTCAGCATGAAGGGTATTAAGAAGGTCATGAAAAATAGAGTGTCATGTTACATTCTCAAGGAATTTTTACTACTGTTAAATAATAGAGCCATTCTCTCTCCTTCATGAAAGGCAGTCTTCCCTTATGGATAATTTCCCAAATGTCAGTTCAGATACTAACTTTTCATGTTAAAAATATATTGTACTAAGTAAAGTCAATGAAGGTGCTATGTAAATATGACAACAATATTAATAATATCAATATTAGTAATAATTTAAACTCATGGAACTGTTGAATTTGAAAGCAAAATAATAATAAAAAACATTTCAGAGCCAGTAGTGAGAAAGACAGAAGAAATAGAGAAATTCCTATTTGTCTGGGGCCAGAGGCTGAAGATTTCCCTAGGAACAAGTTTTGCTATTGAGTTACTCTGTCGTTAAAATGAACATCTAAAGAGAAATTATGTGGCTAAATTTCTACACACAATCATTCATTCAAATTGTAAAGTTGTCCTTGCTCTCATTGTGGAACTCATTATGCTAGAATTTAAGACAACTTTATGACTACCTTTAAAATAAAAGTACATACTATTTTTGTTTTCTAACACTAATACTTGAACAATAGCATTTTTCCTGTTTTGGAATGATGTAAACACTACAAATCCTGACCTATGACCTCAGAAGGCAAGCATTAAAGGCACTCACAAAATTTAGCCTGAACATGGAATTCCCTCACATAAACTATTTACATTATTCCTGGATAGCAAGGTAATAATGAGAAGCTTAGCATAATTGGTGTCCTGGCAACTCTGCCAGCATACCTTTGCTAAGGGCGGAAGCATCGAAAGTGAGACTGTCACATTTCATGAAGGAGAACAATTATACTTTCTAGCTTTATCCCCCAAATCATTTTCTGTTTAAAAGCATCGAAAGTGAGACTGTCACATTTCATGAAGGAGAACAATTATACTTTCTAGCTTTATCCCCCAAATCATTTTCTGTTTAAGTGTGTGGATATCAAATTGAACAATTCAATTTACTATTGGTTGTTTGCATAAAACTGGTATTCTAAGTATGAGAATTATTTGAGTTAACGAATACATAAAGCGTTTCCCAAAGATATAAAGACACATTGAACACATTCTCATTAAAAACGCATGATCACATACACTATCACTCACTCATGCCTTTAAAAGATATTAATTGAACACTGATTATAAGCCTGGCATAGGAAAATGTTTTCAGATACATCAGTGAGCATTAATGCAACACTTTGCATCAAGGAGCTTACTAGAAATCAGGCAAGCTGAATTGATATTGTTGAATAAAGATACATTGTGTGTGTGCTCACAAACATATGAGGGCATACCTCTCCTAAGGGGGGCATTACTACTGTGTAAAATGACATGGTGAAAGGTTTTGCAGTCATATAACCTGAATTTGATCAATAACTCCATTTTTAGAAAAATGTCCTTTGTTTCATCAATCAACATTTGTAGCCTAATATTACCAATGGATATAGAAGTAGTTAAACAGTACAATTTTATGTGTGAACATCCTTTCTATGGTAATCTCCTCTTATCCATGGGTGATGGGTTCCAAGATCTCTAGTGGATGCCTGAAACTGCAGATAGTACTGAACCCTATAAGTGTATATACATGTATAGATATATGTTTATGCATATATGGGCATAGAAAAAATGTAGCATATATTGTATAATGTTATAGTATACCTATAATACAATTTAATTTATAAATTAGGTATAGTAAAAGATTAACAACAACAGAATGATTATGATTATATGCTATAATAAAATTATCAGCAGCACTGTTCTTGTGCTTTGGAGACAATACTCAGTAAAATAAGGGTAACTTGAGCACAAGCCCTGTGCTATCATGACAGTGTATCTGATAACTGAGATGGCTACAAAGTGATGTGGTGTGCAGCATATACAGTGTGGATACAAGAGACAAACATGAATCATCTGATTTATGTTCTGGGTGGAACAAAGTAGGATGACACACGGTTTCATCATCATACTCAGAATGGCATGTGAATTAACACATAAATTGTTTGTTTCTGGAATATCCCATTTAATATTTTTTCCAATCATAGTAACTAAAACTGCAGAAAGCAAAATGTCAGATAGAGGCATCTACTGTGTAACACTTGGAACTTCACTGTTTATACTTATGATGTGATAAAAAACATCTTCAATATCACTAATGTCAGTGCACTTTCCTTTTTACCATCTTTTCTCCATGGAACTTCACGTGCAATCTTTTTTTTTTAAAGCTCACATTTTGGCACTAATGCATTGTCTACTCACAACTTCAATAGTTTGCTTTGGCAGAAATGAGATTCTTGTTATTGATCAGCTAGGGTCACTAAAAACAGCTCCTCATGCCATATCAAAGTACTGTTTATCCATCTAGGGAGCTTTGTAACAATTGCCTAAAAATTGAAGAAGGTATGAATGATGGCAGCAAGAACACCAGCTGCCCATTTCTTACTCCACAATGGGCATAAATGCAGGATATCCAGGAATCTAACTTGGACAACAAAAGAAACAAAACTTATTGTGATCAGCAGTTCACAATCTTTTTAGAGACTGCTAATGCAAGAGTAGTCAACTTTTGGTGAGGGCAACCTAAGTAAGATCTGTTTAAAATCAATAGTATCTGTTACTTTGCACATTGAATATGAAGTTTGCAAATGTAGAACAATTGCTAAAAGTTTTATATCAATTACACATGAATATAGAGGAGATGATGCATTGAATCTATCCCCCCCCTTTGCAATCCCTCAAACAACTCACTTGAGCATGAAAGTCAATTTACATTTTTTCCAAGTCTAGAAATGGAAATTTCATTTTGTGTCATATTCATAAAAAAACTCATATATAACTCAGCAGGGTACTCACATGTGCTTAGAAACAATATTAGGTATGGGAATTACCTTTTGTACCATAAAGACAAAATTACTCACTGAGAAATAAGATTTTAAAGGATCTTCAGGAAGCAAACTAGGAGAAAAAAAGATACAGAATTTCATTCAAGACTGAAACTGTTGTATTGTTCATCTGCAGGCGCCTCATCCCTCCTGTATCAATTTTACATCTCTACTTAGATTCTTTTCTCTCCCAGGAGCATGAGAAGCTGTTAGATTTTAATGAAGACATGTTGCACAGGGAGCCATGGGGATAGAAATATGAGTTCAAATCCTACAAACTGTTTCTCAGGAACAAAGGCATGTCAGATTTGCTATAAGGGGATTATAGATACAGGTGCAGTTAAAGCAAATTTAGTTAATATGATATCATAAGTATCTATGTTATTATAAAATCTTTAAAATTATAATTTTAATGATTGTGTAATATTTTGTCAAGTAGATGCACCTTGGCTATTTAACTTAATTCCCAATTAGAGACATTTATATTTTCTTCCCGATTTATTACTACAGTAAAACATGCTGACAATAAACTTCTTGCACTTAAGAGCTTGCCCTTTCCCTGTACTATTTTGTATTCAAAATAATTGTATTGGTTTATGGCCACAGAATTGTACTTATTCAGCCAAAATTTGTAAATATTTTTAAGTTCTTGCTTATATTGCCACGTTGTTTAATAAACGAATCATAAAATGTACTTTGTAATAGAGTGCTTGTTTTACTATCTTTTCAAGCATTGGCTAAGTGAATTATATGAAGTAGCTTTGTAATGGACTTCTTGTTTCACAGAATCTTTGCAAGCACTGATGATAATTTTATTTTTAAGCTTAAACTAAATTGTAAATAGCACTACTGGTGTTCATGAATGTTATTGGAAATGAACAGTACTGTGAAAATGGACCAAATATCTAGATTTTTCAATGGTTCACTCACCTCTATTGAAATATAGGTGAAACATAGAGTAAAGAAAAATCTTTCGTGAGCTTCTTGCAAACTTCTAGGAATTGTTTTGTTGTTGTGTTCCCTATTATCATGTAAGATAAGGGCACATAATGAGGCCAAATATTTAAGAGATCTCATTAGTCATTTGGGATTGCCTCTACCTTTTAAATATGTTTTCTAATTCAGAGAAGTGTTACTATAATGCATGTTAGAAACTGAGTACAATATAAGAAGCACCTCTGAGTTTATCAGAAACAGATTGAAAATATAATCACAATTAAGCTTGAAAATCAGTTTTCTGTAAAATATGTCATATGCTTATGCAATGTTGTACTTCACATATTCTCTAAAGTTTTTTTCAGATATAGCTACATAGTGATAGAATGTGCCAATTCATGACAATAATATCTGTTTGAACATTAAAATTACATATATACTCAATGTCAGCAAAGTTTGGGAGGAAAAAATCACAAGTTTTGGTGTTGTATAAATCTGAATAAAAAAATATGGTTCTGCCACATACTGACTTTCTGGTTACAACCAAAATCTTTAACTTTTCTACACTTTAAGTGAATATTTTTAACATGCAGTAGTTATATAATAAATCAGGACATGAGGAGTGAGACAGATAAACTGATTAGCATATCTAATGGTTATTGAGTTACTGTTGCATAACAGGTCAAAGAGGAACTCCTCTGTTTATGCAGGACAGTAGTATTATAGGATTTAGATTCAACACACAGACAGTGATATATCTCTAAACATAACTGTCATAAATATAGGCAGATGCAAATGTTAATAGTCCTGTAATTAATTCATAATTGGAGAATATTTAAAAATAAATTATACGATTAACAATTCTTCCAAAGAGCATTCCATAGCCACCATGACACATATTTTTAGGGATTCCTTCAACTACCAACAACAGGGTGATTGAACATTCTTTGGGGGTAACTGGCAGGTAAATCTAACAAAACTACAGTGAGAAAGTAAGATTTCAATTCTCAAGGAAAATAATTCTGAGAAATGCTAGGAGAGGGGAAGTTCTTTCAGGAATAGAAGGCAATGGGAAAATGAATTAATACAACAAAGATGTCATTCATTCATATACTGTCATTGCCAAATTTTGCAGACTGACCAGCAGGAATTGATTTGGTCCAGAAATATCTTGAAATGTAGTATGTGAGACTGTCATATCTCTCACACAAACTTTTTCCTCACTGGAAGAAAACTCACAATCATGACCAGCAAAAAGTCATTTCTTGTAGATCACAGAGAAAAGAAAAGAAAAAGTTAGGTAGAAGAGCAACCAGTCTTTATCTGCTAGCTCAAAAGCAGTTAAACTTGCTTAAATCTGAAATGCATAATAAGAAAAAGTTGAAAATGAACTACCCACATGTATTCATCGGATGACTCCAGTCCAATGTAGGGGGTCTTCATTCATTCATTGATTCCACCTTTATTGATGGACTATGCTGTGCCAGATTTTGTAAGGTCTTAGCAATTCAACTATAATACATGACCCTTAAGGAATCTCATTGTCTGATGAGGAAGTCCAACACGTAGAAGTGAATGGCATTTCAATGAAGTGAGTGAGATAGTTTTACAAATTCTCACTATAAGTAGTCTGGTAACTCTCACAGGATATTCATTTTATGCAAAAAGAAGGAAGATTTTCATCAACATTTACTGAACTTCTATTATATGTAAGGAAGATACAGTCCTTCTGCTGGAAATAGTAACAGTTCTCTCATTCAAGAGTGCTGTAGCATGAAGGAGAGATGAAGGAAACCAATCATTTAAACACTGTCATCATTTATTGCACAGATAGGCATAAACAGTGTATTCAGCGAAGAGAATGCCTTCCATTTTATCTCCACTGCACATTGTATGGAGAAATGCCATGACTCTAGTCTCTCTCTGATGAACTTGGCTCCATTGTCCAGTGATGTTCAAAGATTATGTATAGAACAGAACATGCTATTCTAGGGGAGAACTTGAGGTCCCCACATGCAGTGGAGGTGTAGGAGAAGAGGGAGGCAAAGGTGCTAGATTGAAAACAATCCATAACAAGCTGACCCAGACTAAGCCATGGTTTTGATTTCCCTTTTGTATACCATGAGTACCAGTGAGAAAAGGAATATTTATTTCAAGGCTTTACTGGCTTCAGAAAACATTTTTTAAAATGCAATTAATTTCATGTATTCTAAAAGCACATGCAAACAAAACTCATTGTCTTAATCTTATAGGAATTAAACTTACAATATGAAACTTAACCTGTCTATTTTTCTCCTTCTCAAAACCTCATTAAACCACACAGGCTCAGTAGGATACATCCCTTTGGTGGTAGCCCACTAACCTCTCCTCACCTGTCTAATTCTCTGTTTCTCCCTGTTCTTGTATCACACAGATGCCATCCTCACTGGCACTATTTCTAAAACTTAACCTCAAATCTAACCTAGGAAATGTTGCTCAGGTCATGAGGCCTTTGCAGGATATTTTTTTCTTAGTTTAAACAAAACATTATGATATTTCTGTCCACAGGTACTCTAAGCCCATGCAGATGATGCTATCCTGATTCTCTATTCAAAAAAGAGAAAAGAACCCTGGAGCTCTCTTTACTGGTGTGGGTGAGGCTTCACTTTGCTGGTTGCTCTCTCTGCTTTGCCCTGAGTACACTGACATCCACACTTACACAGTGCACATTGCTATATGTTCCCATGTGGTTATATGTCTTTGCTCTGGTTAATGAGATTAGAAATATCTCCAAACATAGTTAGATAAGTATAATTCCATTTTTATTGGCTCTTTCCAGAGTTAATATGACATTTTTTCCCTAATAGTGTGAGGAAGGCAATTCACAGAAACATGTGTGTGAGCTGGCATCTGAGTGTCCATTTGAGTAGTAATGTGTTGGGAAAAATTATCTCCAGATAAACCTATGTGTGAAAAGCTAATATTGCTTGAGTAAACCTTAGTTGTGCAATGCACCAGAGATATGTCACCCGCTCTATTCTTAAGAACTCAGAATCATTCCTTGAAATCTATCTGGGATTTCAAGAACCATAGAAAAACATTGACTCATCGTTGCTACATCCAGTGGAGAGAGATTAAGATTAAGAAGCAATTTCACCAATTCTTCATGAGAATAAATCAGAATAACTGGAAATTTTACTCTGGAGTAGTCTCAGAGGAGATGCAGTGGATGTCCTCAAATATTGAAATGTCTGAGATTAGAAAGGAATCAAAATTACTTGGTGGAAGAGTGGAGGATCTAATTGTCTCCAAATAACCAGGACTTTCTATCCAGTAGAAATATGTACCTCAGTAGGATCTGAATTCCTGTCATTGAAGATATGGAAATGGACATGTGGTATTGATAGTTTCAGTCTGTTGTAGTAGTTACTAGATGATCTTATTGTGCTTGGCTGTGGAATTTTATCATCCTACGTTTCTAAGCAATCTGATATCATGATGAGATTTATACAAATACCTAATTTAGATCTTTCTTCTAAGGCCCATTTCTATCTACCAGCACTACTGCTACCAGAAATTTCTGTTAGAGATACTCCAGAATTAGTCCCTAAGAATTGGAGTTAAGTGCAAATATCTTACTTGTCAAGCTCAACGAACATTGACTAGAATTGGAGAAGTGACACAGGAAGGAATAACAGGGGGCAGCTGGAGATTAATCTTAGAAGATGTCTGAGAAACAGTGTAAAATTCAAGCCTCAGATATCCCATGTGAGTAAGGGAACAGGTGTGTTTGCACTATGACGGATGGCAGTTGCAGGTTGAGTTTTTCTAGCCTGGTATTAATTACTTGACATGGCCTGTCATGCACTGGATGCAAGGCAGCTCTCCATGGTACTGAAAGAAAGCTCAGGGACATTCAAAGGCAGGTTCTGGCAAATGTGAAATAAAGGGACCACTGATTCCGTGAAATTTCAAAGATACAAGCTAGGCACTGGCAAGAGTTCCATATCTGATATTCTGTAACTTTCAAAGTTTCACATTCTAACTTCCAGAATGCACTGTTTACTCAAGTAGAAGTTTATATTAACCTTTCACAGGGATTGTGGTTTTCTTGAATGTGGTCACTCTATACCAGGATTTATCAAGTCACACACAGAATTTTTTAATGAAACAGGTACCATGTATTTGAACATCAAGGAATGATGTTCAGTAATAGGATTCAAACCATCCTGACCCTCAGAGAGAATCTTGCCATCAATACTGTGATTCTTTTATCACCCAATGTCACTTACTTTTACTTCAAAACAATGTATTAAGACAGAAATGAAAAGAATTATATCTTAATCTTTTGTGATTCAATTAAGTCTATTTACATATAAAGAATCAACATGTATTAAACCAAAGAAAGACAAACTATAAGCAGTAAAATTTTCTATTGAGGTCAAAATATGATCACAGAGCTTTATTCAAAATTGTGATTCAAACAAAACAGATGGTTAATTTCCTATTTTAAAAATGAGTGTTTCTGAATGCCTGGTAAATATGCTAACACGTAGTGTTGCCAAGATCATCCTAGGAGAAAAATTTCAAGCAAAGAATAGCATGTACATTCGCCCATTTGTGTGAGAAAATATACACACAAACTTATATATTCATAACTACTTTCATATGGAGATGATATTTCTAGAAAGACATTAGAATTTCTATCTTTTTATTTTGAAACTCAGGGAAAAGTTGCAAAACAATACACGTGAGTTTCTCTTGAATCATTTAAGGGTAAATTGCCCCAACTCTTGAATAATTAGGATTGTTTTGTAGCAAGAAGGATATTCTCATATACAACATACTAGAACCTAAAAACTGGCATTACCTTTGTTACTTTATTACTATTTAATCTTCACACATTTCAAGTTTCAATGCTGCTCATTCAAGTTCTGCCAACGTTCCCCATTACTAGTAGTTTAATGTACTATTCTCCCTCTTTTATACTTACACCCAATCAAACAGCCTCCCTGCCCTGCAGGGAGCTCTCTTTATTTTGATTTGAATTTGACAAATGCAATAGACCTTTGAAGACCCTCTTGCTCCATTAAGATGCCTGTCTTGCTTAGCCTCATCTAATGATTTTAGATAAAAATTGAGGGTAAAAAATAGAAGAGAAAGAGAAGAACAAGAGCTAAGAATTATTTTGGGGGGTGGTTACTGGGGATTGAACTCAGAGGTACTTGAGTTCACATCAAGTACCACATCCCCAGTCCTATTTTGTGTTTTATTTAGAGACAGGGTCTCACTGAGAGTGCCTCAGCATTGCTGAGGCTGGCTTTGAACTCGCAGTTCTCCTTTCTCAGCCTCTCAAAATGCTGAGATTACAGGTGTGTGCCACCACGCCCAACACGAGTTCTTATAGTTGCCTATGAAGAAGCAAATGAGTATTCAAACATGAGAAGAAGCTTTTCTTTATATTTTATATATATATATATATATATATATATATATATATTTTACTATTTGATATATTTAACATGAATGATATTTTATATTACTTTTCTAATTGAAAGGTATATTTAGAGTTTGGTGGGTGAGTAAATGTAAAAATGTAATCAAAACATTTAGCTGATAAAAAGTAATCAGTTTAACTAAACATACAGTCATAGAATTATATTCTTATGTTCTTGTTTTAAGCAACCATGGGGGAAAATTCTTGGCTATGGTGCCTCTTAGAACTTATCAGTGAAATATCACATCTTCTAGATGAATCACACTTGAGATTGATACAAAGTCTACTAAAAATCTTAAAGGCTAGAGAAAATACAAGGTATTGTTTTCATTAAACATGAAGCACTAAAATTATCTGGCTTCCACCATCCACATAATAATGATGCAAAGTAGGTAGAACAGATTATTTAATTCTCTGGTGTTCAAGTCAATTGGGCCCCCAAAACCAAAACATAGTACCTTAGCAATGGTCTTCTGAACAGCTCTGTGGAGTCTAAATAGTCTAACTCTGCAGTCTTTTAAATCTCAGCAAGCTACCCAGACCTTTTCCATATCATTACTATAGTGTAATATATTAAAACTTTCAATAAGTAAGAAACTTCCAAAGCCAAGAAAAAAAAGTGCCTAAGAGATATCTGCATTGGAAGAAAAAAATTTATAAATATTCATATTTTATAGAGCAATCAAGATGTTGATGTTAATATTAGAGCAATAACTTTAATTGTATTTCAGCAAACGGATGCCAATTAGGAAACAAATTATCTCATAGAAGCATGTCTTGCACATAGTTTTGCCCTGAAGGTAAGCCAAGGGCTATGCCAGCTTCCTGAATGCATAAGTGAACACCTCCAAAATTATTAAAATTAAAAATAAGCACTTAAAAGACTTTAAATTATGCCAAAAAATAAATGACAGCTGCCTGCTTGCTACTAAAGGCCGAGTATTTTTTCTCATAGATGGAAAAGACAAAATCACTTGCCACAAGATGATAGTTTCTAAGTAAAGAAGGTCCATTTAGGCTGTTCCTTTAGAGATGGATTTCTGATCCCATATTATGTCTGATAAAGTGCTCAGAACTGTAATCACTATGCAAACCTCAGTTGAAATTTCTAGACTTATTAAACTCCTCCATCTCAAAAATAATAAATTTAACTTCATATTTCTCAGAGCCTACCTATAGCAGTTCTGATATAAAGATTCAAAAGGAAAAAAGACATCAGAAATTAACTATCCAAAGGAATATTGGATAGGCGAAGAAAATGCCAATTTTCATGATCCCCAGAAACCCTAATGCATCTCACTCTGGAATTTTGTCTCCCAGAATTTCAGATTTGTGTGACACACCAGGCTCTGTCCTCTGAACTCATGAGTCATCCTATCTCAGGGAGTCTTTGAGCATCCCAAAAACTAGTCCTAACTTTGAACTTTCTCTTTATTGCAAAGGCAAGTTATGCAATATTAATTGCATGAAGCACATGGCATTATTCATATTTGTTTATAGTGGTCTTCCTTACTAGGATGGGGTACCTCATAGGAATGCCTCATTTTAATAAACATTTCTGTGTTCTTAGTGGAATCAGGATTAATCCTGGGCAGATTGTAACTTAGATGTTAGCTAGAAACCTCTGGCTCTTTAATTTTTTAAAAAATCAAAATTTATTGTTCATATTAATTACACAGAACAATGGGTTTCATTGTGGTATGTTTATATATGAACATAATATAATTTGATCAATTTAATTCCCCACTCCCTCCTCTTGCCCTCCCTTTCTCCCTCACCATTATGCCCTTCTTCTACCCTACCAGTCTCTCTTCTATTTTCATAAGTTCCCTTTTTCTCTTTTTCCTATCTTCCTCATATTAAAGGAAACACATGACCAATGACTTTCTGAGTCTGACATGATGCTTTCCAATTCCACCCATTTTTCTGCAAATGAAATATTTCATTCTTTTTATGGCTGACTAAACTCCATTTTTTATATATGTGAATACACACACACACACACACACACACACACACACCTCATTTTCACTATCCATTTATTGACAGACACCTAGGTTGGTTTGGTTCTATAACTTAGTTGTTGTGAATTTTGATGCTATAAACATAGGTATGCATGCATCTGTATAGTGTGCTGAATTTATTTCTTTTGTATAAATACCTAGGATTCATACAGTTGGATCAAGTGGTGGTTTCATTCTCCAGCTCCTTAAGTTTTATATAAGGTTATCTAGAACAGCTATATCCACAAAGTGGAGAAGTCCAAGGCCTCCCACACATTGAGGTATGTTCCCAGGAACTTGTTTTTCCATGGACTCTTCTGAGTCACTACCTCTGAACTTACTATAGAACTAAACCGAAAGTCCAGACTTTTCTCTAGTTTCAGGACACAATTCACTCAAATATTTTTCCTCAAATAAAGCAGGTGTTACTGAGATAACATTGGGCTTTGCATACCAAACCTAATTAAAATCTCATCTTAGATATTTCATTTAAAACGACCTTGCCTAAATCCCTCCAATCAGTGGCCGCACTTACCTACTCTCTGATCCCTCTTTTTCTTCTTTCATATTGTGCCATTCCCCAGGCTCCCTGCAACACCCATACTCCAAGACAACAAAAGTCTTCTCTCTTTTGCATTTTTTTAACCTTTGTAATGTTATGTAAGTTTAAACAGCAGAGCTATTACCTTTCCACTGTTAAAAACAAAAAAGATATTTCATTTACCACAGTTCATCTATAAGAAGACATACATGAAGACCAGTCTGTAACAAGCTGGTGGTGAGGATTTAATGCACTAGCAGAATTAATAGCTGAAATAACACATTGTATGTATGGTTTATGTAGCTGGATGAATTCTAGGATCTGTTGCCAGTGCAGATTTACAGAATTGTGCGGTGGTGGTAGTGGAAATACTAATCTGCATTTGAAATTGGAACGTACAGCCTTGCCCTTATACTGAGATTAGTTCACCTCCAAGTTAAGACTTACACATCACATGATAACACAGGCCACTGCTGAAGCCATTTAGCAACAAGTAAGCTGAGAATAGTGGCAGAGAACTGGGGCTTTCTCAGACTAAAATTATGAGATGAAAACAAAGGCTAGAAATTTCTCCCAAACACATCTCTCTGGCTATCCACTCTATTTATTTCTATGTACTGTATAAGGAACTTCTAAAAAAAAAAAATCTAGAGGAAAATACTTCTACTACCTTTCAATTTGCTCTACAAACAACATTGTAGTGATTGCTGAGCAACCTCTGAAAAACTCTGATTTTTAATTTCTCCTGGAGAAATTCCTCCCTGAAGTGGAGGATCAACTAGCATTACCTTTAGCACATCTTTCCAAGATATGAGCTAACTTGGAAGTTCAAGACCAAACTGTGTCAGATTTCCACACTCATGGTGTTTCCAGCCTGATTTCCAGAGTGGGGTTTAAGTTGGCTCCAAACCAGTTTTTGAGACACTTGCTTTATAGAAGCACCTGCATTTCAAATGCATCATTACAACTAATTCCTAAAAGAGGCATTTCAAATTGCTAAAGATGGACAGTCTGATCTGCTGTGGGATTAAAACACATAAAGGCCACAGTTCTGTTCCAGTCTGCCACGATTGCTCACATATTGGTCAGGATGGTAATTTCATGAGCTGCTCAAGTATATTTTAAGGAGAAACCTGACGAGATGTGACCTTGTGCCTCTGCTGACAAGTCTCTTAAACTGTGGCCTATCTGTAACTCACCCAGATCCTATATCCTTGAAAGTATACCTGAGATAGTCACCAGGTTTATGGACTGTGTCAACTAGAAACTATTTGGAAGCTTTAAAATTAGACCTGCAATTCCAAGTCTGAGAAGCTGTTTTCTTGAAGATAGCCAACTGCCAACTTCTCTCTCACAGAGGCTCCTTTTGAGGCATAAAATTGAATGTACCCTGATGCTTAGTACTTATATTTAGTTAATTGTGGGTGCAATCAGCCAATTGAGGATACAATTAGACAGTGCAATTAGCTGCTGTGGTCCAAATTATTGGAGAAAGGCAAAAAACAGGAGCCCTAGTCAAAGCCTTGTAAAGATGCTGGTCTATGGGTAAAATTACTGGTGAAAATCATCCCAATGAATATAAAACATGAAGGAAAGAGAAAGTGGAAAAATAGCATAAGCTAAACTTATTTGTAGAACAGTAGGAGAATCCCGGTATGACTTCACATACATATGTGTATTCCTTTTTTATAGTTCACAAATCTTCTATCCAAGGCATTTTATCATTGGCTTATTTTATCTAAAAGATGTCCACTTAAACTGCAAAATGGAAATCACAGTGTGCAATTCTGATGCAAAGAGAGAAAAAAAAAATTCACTCCCCCTAGCATATACCGTCCAACAGAGGTCAAATGTACCCTTTTCTGCTACAGTTCCACAATCTTATGAGAAAAAAAGAAAAGAAAGGAAGGAAGAAAGGAAAGAAAGAAAAAGAAAAAAAGGAAAAGAGCTAATATTTATTGGTCCTCTCCATGTTCCAGGGGCTCAGTGGACAGTTGACAAGTTACATTCCATTGAATCCTAGTAATATCCCCATGTCAGAGATCTCTCCCTCTTTACAGATGAAGCAAGTGAGCTCCAGGAAAGTTAATAGTTGAAGTTAACAGTTGAACAAAGCTCCACACCACTGCAATAGAGCAAGCTGAAGGGCCTCTAACCTCAAAAATCCTTCCTTCAGAATTATGATCTTCCAAATGCTGGTTTATCATCTATAAATTATGAATAACCCCAAATCCAACATCAGAGAACAGTTTGAATCTGAGGGTGAACTCTAGGAAACATTTAATAAATGTTCATCTAAAACATTTAGAAAAGGGTCCCTTCAATTGGTGAGATATCACAGAGAAAATTAATGATACTTTAATAGCTGTGATTCTTTTACATAGGTTCTCATAATTTTGTATATATTTCACTTTGTTATCCTTTAAATATTGGAAGGGAAACTCCTTAAATGATTTGCTAGTGAGTTCTTCTATAGAATTTTAATTTTGAGTTATGTCTTTGTTTCAGGATTTAATTAAATTCTGTTTTAGAAATTCACCAAAATGGTTAAAAGAAGAAAGATAAATGGTCATATGGAATTCAATGCTTTTTAATTACAAGAATCCATTCACTTTGTAATATCAGTGTAACAATTCCTTAATGAAATTGAATTATTTCTTTTAAAATTGACTTAATTAATGATTCAATTTATATTAGATTGATTTTATAATCCCATTTTAGCTATAATAGTAAAGTTTAGGGTTTCTTAAAAAAGAGACTTTTAAGAACTATTAAAATCTGAACTTCTTTGAAATGGAAGTTTATGTGAGAAAAAGGATGGCTTTAGTTAAGACACTCAAAATTTTACTACTCTATTTTGTTTAAGGAAAAAATGCAATAATTTTATATTATAATTAATTTTAGGGTTTTTAAAATCCAATTATTTCATGAATAAGCTATTAAACTTATTTCCTTATGTGAAGAGTAAACTGAACGGCTTTGAGAAGAATGGCTCCAGGATAGCTAATGGGCTCTTGGTCTGTTAACGAATGCTCAACATTTGCCACTTCTCAGGCTCTCAGAACTGCCAGCATGAAACCTGCTTCCATTCTGCATAAACCAAGGCCTGAGCCACCAGTAAGATCTTTTGTGAGCCTTTCTATAGTAATAGCTCACTAAATGGTCATGTGCAGGATTAGAGGGGTTAGTTCTCTTTCCCAAATTCTCCCAGAATCTACCTAATGAAAGCTTACATTGGCTATCTGCTGTCAGTCTTTCAGAAACCTCAAAGGTTAAAATGCAACTGAAAAGTCTTAAGTATGAAAGGTTTCAGATATATCTACAGATCTCACAGGAAGGAGAAAAACACTGGCAACAAGTCCTGGGTTTTTTTTTTTTTTTTTTTTTAAACACACTATTAAGAAGGTCACATGGGTATGAAACAGAAGTACGTGTTTAGTTCATCACAAATATATGGAAATCAGAATAATTGCATAACATTGATTAATGTGCCATTTAGTCATTAATCTTTCCTGTGTTAGTTTCCTATTGGTGATGTAACAAATTACCACAAATTGAGGGGCTTAAAATAACATACATTTATTACCTTACATTTCCAGAGTTCAGACATCTAAGGTGGGTGGCCAAGGCTTGTTCCCGAGAGAGGCTTCAGGGGAGAACAGATCTATCTTTCTCAGCTCCCAGCGGTTGCCTACATCTCTTGACACACACTGCCACACCACTCCAACCTCCCTGCCATCCTCCTTCTCCCTCTCTGATTTTGACCTCCCTGCCTCCTACTTAGAAGGATCCTTGTGATTTCAGTGAGCTCACCCAGATAATCCCCAATAATCTCCCTCTTCTTAAAATCCTTAATTTATCTACAATCACAAAATCCGTATTGAAAGATTTTAATGATTGCAATGTAGACATCTTTGGGGGAGCCATTATTCAACCTACCACTATCTCAAATAGAATTCACTCCAGAGTATTTATTCCATCTTTATGTGAAAAGAAAATGAAGAATCAATTTTAGACCTTTACTCTCCCTTTTCTTAATTGTTTCTTCTTGTGTGGACATGCCTGAACCTGCATATACTTTCGCTTGTGTACACACATGCGCGTGCACACACACACACACAGAGTTCCCAATCCATCTTTGAAAAGTAACAGTCTATTTTAAAGATGAGCATTGCCATGAAATATAAGGTAGCACATATACATTTGAGAAGAAAAATGACATTTGTAGCATTTTAATAATTCAAACATCACCACATCTCTTCCAAGTGATTTTTTTAAAAAAATCAAAAAAAGTAAAAATAAAAGAGAGAAGTAAATGTGAAACTCCACCCTCCCATACTGGTTTTCTGTAGCTCTCCAGAACAACTTCAATTCACTATTAGTTTATAGGACTAAAGTTCCACAGTGCCAATTTAGTTTATTTTGTGTTTTGTCTCCTCTGTTTTCCCCCTAATTTCACAACTTTCAAGGAGAAGAGAAAGAGAGAGAAAAGTAAGCACCAGCTTGTTTCTTCTATCTCTTGCCTTGCTAACCAGGAAAAGATTGTCTCCTAGGGCCGCTTAAAGGAGATGGTGCTCTCTGCCTTAGAAAATGGTTACATTCAGTCATCAAATCTAACAGCTCTACAGTTGCTCCTCAACCCAGCATTTTCACTCTGGTTCAGAATCCCCTCGCTGAGGCCAATTGTTAGATAGATGGAAGTCAAAACCTAAACTTTGCTTCCAGAAAAGCAGACTAGAAAATGTTATCTTAAATCTGTGATCCAATGGGCACGGTACTATTTCTGAATTTAAAACTTCAATACAGACCATAGCAGACTGGTGACAGTATGCCCAGCTTACCCTGAAGATGAGTGGAGCAGGAGAGAAAATGGCAGAGATGAACATGCTTGGTTCTGTCCCCTAAAGACACCAAACAAATGAGTTATTCTCTTTCCTAGGGGAACAGTGAGAGGTAAATTGTGAAAAGCAGATATTACTTTCAGCTTCATTGGGATTTAAGTGGAAATAACCCTTGTTTTGGAATTAACACAAGTTGGGAATTAAGTGTTCCAATCGAAAAGGGAAATTTTCTTTCCAAAGGGGACGACAGGAAGGCTAAACACACACAACTAACCCTGCTAGCAATTTCTTTCAAAGCCAAGTAACAATTTCCACTTGCATTCCCAAGCAGAAAAAACTAGTAAAAGGAGGCAATATACGAAAGATGACTATGTGGAGCATGGAGATATTTCGAAAATTAACTTGTTTGGAAAAGGATCCAGCATGGGTTAGTAAATTAATAAAACAAAAAATGAAAATTTAGATGAATAGATCCTAGCTGTGCTATAAATTCCTTTAAAAAGATGTATGCCACTTGCACCTCTGACTCTTAGCAAAGCTGAGAACTAGTAGGCACTTTATACCTATCAGTTAGTTGACAGTTCTTGGGTATTGCTTTTACTTACTTTACTCAGTTTCTACTTTTGTGATTATACACACACACACACACACACACACACACATATACATATATCTCCAAAACATTATCATCTCTAAAATTTGTGATTTTAAGTGAATCTTCCTTTTTCCTTCATTAAGCAGATCCTGCAACAAATTATTTTGCCTTCTTCTGGATATTTTTCTGACACATTCTTTTTTTTTATGGCTTTCACCTCGTTAACAAGCTCCCAATGAGCCCTTTAATATGTTACTTTAATGCCCAAATTCTCAGTGAGTTCAAGGACAAAAAATGCTTTTGAAGGAAACCTCAGGCTGGGTTTCAGGTATGTTTAATCCTGTCTACAGGAGAAGCAATAGCTAGATAATTTCAAAAGCATACGCCTTTAGGATTCAAGCTGTTAATGTTTGCAAACCAGACAACCACCCTTAATACCACTGCTGGTTTATTGACACAAACTCTTCGCTTCCCACAGCTTGTAATTGAATCCCCCTACTGCTTAATTGGAAATAGAATGACTCCACAACCAGATTTGAAACATCTTCTGAAGCTGGTAGGAACATCAGCACTCCCTTTTAAAAATAAAAATTATATCATTAAGTGTGTTAAGTGAAGATTGGTGTTCTGGCGAATATCAGGAAATGAGAGCACCCCAGGACTGTCTGAACACAGGGCAATTAGGGATGTCTTCCGTTTTACAGTGTCTACACATGGCCTCTTTCCTCACTGAAGCATAAAAGCTGAAGCTGGCTTTGTTTCTCCCTCGCAAAGTCCTAATGTTCGCCTTATTCTCTTCCCTTCAAAAGACCATTGCTTCTCAATTTGTTCATACCTTGGATCTGAAATTGCATGCAAACTCTCATTTCAACCAATTATTATTGAGTTGTTATTATAAATCACATGCTTGTCTAGGTATGGCAGATTGTGTAAAAGACAAAGAAGAAAGCAGGTATTTTGTTTATTAGTTATATGATATATAAAATTTGACATATGTTTTAATTCTATCAAGCTAGAAAAAAAATGAACAAATTTTCAATTATATGGTGGTTCCTAAGGGCACTTAGGCAAACACCAGCACCTACAGGTGCCCAAATATATAGAATATGCAATAGTATTTACATAGGACATACCATCTTGTATTCTTTAAATCATCTGTAGAATATTTATAATATCTATTACAATCTAAATGTTGTATAAATAGGTGTTATTCTGTATCATTTAAGAAATAATGATAGGAAAAAAATGTCCGCACATGTTCAATACAGATGCAATTTTTTTCCCCCGAGTAGGTTGAATCTAAGGATGCAGAACCCATGGTTATGGAGGGCTATTTCTGATCATTTATACAACTATTCACTGAAGAAGTTATTGAAGTAATAATATATTAAAGGTAAATGATTACAAAAAGGGATTGGTTAAATAAATTATGATATCTATGGTAAAGCATTATGTAAATAATAAAATTGTAATTTCAAAGCATATTTAATGCCATGGAAGTATGGAAATATGTAGAGGAGTGTGGTAAAACTTATATATTTTGTACATGTATATACATATATATTAACACAACAAAGAAAGATAATGGCCATTATACAACAAAATGTTCAAGCACTTATCTCAAGTATTGTTATTTAATAGAACTCGTTCTCTAATAATTTATTTTAAATAGGGATGATTCTATACTGTTAGAAAATATTCTTATGTTCAAATTATACTTTGAAACATTTTTGCTCACAAAAGGTGTGCTGCAGGTATCCAGCAGGCTTCCCCATCACTTCTCCCTCTCGTACCTGCTGATTCCCCAGCAAGGACAGTTTTATGGTATAACTGATGGTGAGCCTGAGCTCTGAAATCAACTCACGTGATGTGATATCCTAATTCTGACACTTGTTAATTGTTTAAACATGAGGAAATTATTTGATATGTGTAACCTAACTACTTTATTGGAGAGAAAGCATTCTTATCCCCATTGCACATATAAGGAAATAAGGTATAGCACTCACTATTTTAAAAGTTTTGCAGATTGTCTGTCCCTTTAGTAAGAACAACTAGTGCTTACTGAGTATTTTCTATTTCCTGGTTTCTGTCTTCACAACATGTGCCCTTCCTAACTTCAGAGTCCCCTGCCTCATCTGTCATCCTTACTTGGAGGCTTGCATTGGGTACCCACTTTTGTCCTGTAAACATGTCAACATCAAGCCCCAGTTCTGTACCAAGACCTCACATACTACAGTTGCAGATATGGGGAGTGCAAGTGGCAGTTTACTACTAATTCCTTGGATTGGCACCAGAGATGTGCATCATGATGGTCTCCACTTGGCTTTCCAGCAACCTCACCTCTGCTCTTCTCTCTGTGCCTGGATTCCAATGGCTGTGTGCCTGCACCTGCAGAATCATTCCTGTCTCTCAGCATTTACTATTGCTCTGTCTTCTACTGGAAGTATATTCTTTCTGACACCTAAATGATTCATTTCTTCTCCTTGCAGGTGTTAGATCCAGAATTACCTCTATAGAGATGCCTTCTCCAAACACTCTACCTGGATACATGAGTGAACTGGCCTCATTTTCCTGTTTTGTGGTCTTTACAGCTCTAGTAGCTAACTTCATTGATAGTATGTGGGGAGGGGAAGATGCTCTAAAAGTTAAATCAATGTTTGTTAATCAATTAATTGGTGTTGATACCCAAACACTTAAGAAGAATTTGCCACAAAATCCAAGAGACAATGCATTGTACTCTAGGAATTTGTTCCTATTCTATTCAGTCACACTGTGAAAAAAGAACTTCTCTGAAAATCTTTTTTCTGTTCAAGCATTTAATAAACAAAATGATCAGAATGCACAGAGAAAATTACTGCCCTTTCCAGACAGTGTATTTTACATCATTTGACTCTGCCCTAAAATGGAAAGACTGTGTGGGCTGCTGAGCACTTGAGAATGAGCAACTCTGCTCAATAAAGCAGCATGCATGGCATGATGCTCAGGATGCCTACGAGATGAATGATTCTCTGCTGTGAGAAATGCAGGTCAAATTGCAACTGTGATGAGGAAGCTATGATGGGGATAGCATATACACTGTAGGAGCATCAGACAAGATCAATCACCCTTTTAAGGAGGTCTGGCAAGTCTTTCTTGAAGAAGATACTACTGAGCGAAAAGCTAAAGGGTGTGAAGGAAAGAATTAGAAATATAGAAAGGGTAGAAGGAGGCTTCCAGAGAAAGAACAGCATGAACACATGTCCTGGGGCAGAAAAGAGAGAGATGTGCAAGTTTTGGGTAAAGAAAACAAACTTTTTTTTCCTTCCATATTCACCCAACCCTCAATGCTTTACTTCTGACATTAGATGTATAGGTTTCCACACAAAATCAATGTGCAAGTTCTATGCAGATACCAACCAAGTGTCCTACAAATTAATCTAATTCTGACACCATAAGGAGACAGTGTCAGATCTCACAGTTTAAAGAATGAGTCCAGGAGACTCTCCCCACTTTAGACACCAGTAGAACATCAGGAGTCACCTCTGCTTCTGGCTATAAATCAGAGGTTCCCACAACCTCTACTTGAGTCTGATCATTGCTGGAATGTCTCACAGAACTCAAGATAGTGTTTTATTTACTATATTAACAGTTTATTATTTAACAAAAATATTAACAAGAACATCCACATGGCAAGAAGTCAAATGACAAGTTATAGGGGAAAAACATGGAGCTTTTATGTCCTTTCTAGTTGTTCGACCCTCCCAGCACACCCATGTGTTCAGCATCCAGGAAGCTGTCTCAATCCCTTTCCTTCCATTCATATGCAGCCTTCATTCCATAGGTGAGATGGTTCAGATCATTGGCCATTAGTGATCCATTCTATCTTACTGGGACAAAAAGTCCTAGCTCTCTGATCATGTGTTTGGTTTCCATGGCAACAAGTCCCCCTCCTGAGGCTCCCTGGAGCTTCTAGCTGACAGTTATCCCAGGAGCATATGTGGAGATGCTGATCACCTTGGAGATTCCAAGGTTTTAGGAGCTATGTATCAGAAGATGGAGACAAAGACTAAACATATATTTCTTATTTCACAAGTTAGTACCCTTAGGCCTGAGTAAGGAGCACTGCCTTGTGTCCTATAATGGTGACAAATTTGCACCTGTTTGACTAGGGCTTACCTGGTTTCAGCACCAAAATTCCCACTTTGAGGGCATCCCTTGATTTTGAGATAACCAGGAATTTACAAAACACCCAAGCTTTAGAGGGCTCCCACTGTGGTCTTCCTCCAACCATACTTTTCTCAACAGATTAAGGGCTCTCTAGAGCCAATGGGACAGGACCACCTGAAGATTTCCCCAATCCTGGACCTAGATCCAGGTAATTGGACCTCTATAATTCATTTTCCTAAATGTCCAAGCTTGCTTAGAGATCCACTGCATGCCTCTTGTCCATGTCTGCCATTCTGAAGATGGACTACATCATCATTGTATGCATCCCTTATCTGAGAACAGGTGTCCTGCGGAGTTAGAGACAGCACTTGGAAATGCAAGTGGGAGTTCCAGACTCATCTATGTGAGTCCCCCGGTAATATTAGTCGAAGCACCGCCACAGAGTTGGGATAGAATAGATTGTAGCTGATCTGCAATGATCTGGGGCCCTGAAATTGGCTATTCTCATATCACCATGCACAAATACACATTTCCAAGTAGTCTGAAACTTCTGAATTCCTTTTTAGCCTTTAAGTTGTTATAAAGGTGAATATTTCATAAGATTCAACACATTAATGTATTTTTCCAATAGCTTCCTTTATATCTTTTATATATTTAGACTTATGGTGCATGGCTCTCCATTTACTCTATTGCCTGGGATTCTCCAAAGGTTAGTTTTTTTGTATAAGAAACTTCAAAATGCAAGAAAATAGTTCATGACAAGGAAAAGAGCAAAATGAATCATAAAGCAATTTTAATACACAATAATTATCATATGCATTTCTAATACTGTACTGTGCCCCTCAGACCTGCCTTCCTGGCTGAAGGACTTACTACAATAGCTACTGGGAGTGACTCACCTAAGAACAGTCTATCATCCTCACTCAGGACAATGCAAAGGACCGTCTGAGCTCCAGAGATTTCTGGAGGAATGGTCAGAGTATCTGTTGTGTCACTCACAACCCATTTCTCGCTCTGTTCAAACTTGTTCCCTTGCCTTTACCCATTGAGTTCACTTATTAATAATTACCTGTCTTAATAATTTCGGTCTGAGTCCTCTAAATAGCCTCTGTCCAAGAATTTCCTATAAATTGTTTAAACGTTTACAACAATCTAATGAAATAGAAGTTTTAATGCCCATTTTAGATACGATTAAAACAAGTTACTATGATTGTATGGTTCAATCACCAAATATCACCCAGATAACATGAGAGCAGAAACTTCCAGTATTACCTAGCTGTTAGACCTCTCTGTAGCTATACATAGTAGGTACACTTCAGAATTTGAAATTATATGTTCTTTATTTGTTCACTTATTCATTTCTCATTTTTATTCCAATCAATTGTGGGAGTTGTACAATGTGCATCCATTTGAGATTATAGTATGAAAAGATCCATGTAGCTTATCACTATCACAATATTCACAACAGAAAAGACAGTAGGACAGAATATTGATGATAGCCAGACCAAAAAACGAAATTATGAGGCATGTTGTTCAGAAGGTAGAAAAACACTGACTTATTGGGCCATGTCCTATGCTAAATCCTATAACGTGAGAATCCTTGACACCCAAAAGATGGCATTTGGCAAGAAATTGGCCATGAAAGTACCTTGATCTAATAAAATAAAGACCTTTGGGTTTTCAGAGGCTACAGACCTGTTCTACCTCCAGTCCTAAAATGATTATTTTGTGTGCTAATGATCTCTTAGGTCATTAATAATGCATTTAGCTCATAACTGTCCTTTTTTCCCCACAATTTTTGCATGAAAGAATGAGGTAATATTGGTAGGGTATTAATTTATGGAGACTTCTAATGAGAGTTAATATTTGAGATGTGTTTCTATGAATTAGTAGAGATGAGTGAATTTTTTTTAACAGCTATTGCACATCATGGCACAAAGTTCTTAACTCTGGGCCACACCTGTTTGGTGCATCTTTAATTGTATCCTGATAAGTCCAATACTTCCTAAGAAAGAGGATGTTAAGCTAGTTCTTAAGGGTTATCATCCTTAAGGGTATCAGTAGCTACCCTGCTGCTTCTATTATACAGGTTATTAGAATTAAAGTGTTAAATGCTGCATTTTCTCCACTTCACTATCAAATTCTTGGACTTTTCTGATAGTTTCCTTATCTACAGGATGGAAATATGCACATTCATCTTAAAAAGTAGAAAAAGTAGGTGTAATTATTTTAATTATGTTGTCTAAATTCCTGTTCATCACAGACTTGCAAAATTTTAACTCTTTCCCTTCTGTACACAATTCAAAATCTATGCTAATGGAAATGAGCAAGGATGACCATAGAAAAAGGATTCATCCTAAGCAATATAATCTCTTCTCCAGCATCAAGTAGGTGATGGCCTGTAACTGACGCAGTATTGCAAATGCCTCAGTTTCTCTGCAGATAGAAGAGTAGCTGAAGGGATACCACCTGCTAAGAATACCTTTTTACTGGGAGGAAGTAAATAAAAGCATAGCCTAATGCTCTTTCAGATAAGGAAGTCTGAGTTCTTACTGCCATAAGGACTTGGCAATAAAGAGAGAGATTAAAAATGAACAATATAGGTTCATCCAACTGTCTCCTTCTTATACAAGAAGGAAGCCCACACAGGCTATTCCAAACACCTGGCTCCCTCCTGGCTTTTGAAAAATTCTCACAGGTTCAAGATGCGCCACCGCGTATTCATTAGAGTCTAACCCTCTGTTGTAAAGTTAGTGTCCTTGCAGAGAGGAGGAAAACTGCAGTTTGATGGAGTTGTAAGTGCACTGGAAAACAATAGCTTTAGACAACAGGGGAAATGATATACTATTCAACAAAAGTCATCCACTTTGTGCCTGGAAATAAGGTGGGGAACAGTTTCCCAAATACTGTATATTACTGAGCAGATGTATAAGAATCAAAGGGAAAATGGTTGCCAGGGAGACAAGACACTCATGCCAACTGTGTCGCAAACTAATCATAAAATGTCTCCAGGGGGCATTGTATAGCCACAAGCACAGGCAGGAACACAGCCAAGCCAGGGATCCAGATGTTGCCCTTGGAACTGGGCACCCATTTCAGGGGCTGGCATCTGCCTTCTGCCAAGCAGAATGTGTGTGGCCACATCTGCTCTCTGCAGAAAGTTAACACACACTAAATGCAGAGGAAAGGTGGCCATAAAATAATGATTTGGCACCATGCATCAGGAAATATTAAATATTAGGTAAATCTTCTGTTAACTCCAAGTATATTTCTGCATTGTTCTTTCCTAACTACAACTCATCCACATCCCATCTCTCACCAATTTTCATTCTGTTCAGCTGAGAACAACCTTGTTTGCAAATAATACCTGAATTATTTACAATCTCCCAAAAGTATATTTGACAGCAAAAGAGAAAGGAGGTTGGAATGGACTAGTTTCTCCAATTAATCCAATAAAATACAGCTTTTACTTTGCAGCTTTTAAAAAAAGACATGATATACATCTACACCTGTGACTGTGCTATGAAATTACTATCTCTGATAAAAACAAGGAAGACTACAAGGTATTTTCAAAGTGTTTATGTTCACTATCATCTATTCTCACTTGGAATGATGAGATTTTTGAGCAATAAGTTATGATATTTTAACATGTCCAAGAACTTTTTTATGACCAGAGAAAAGTTCCAAGAGGCAAAATTTAAATGTGTACTATATCTGTTTCTCTATATATGTCTACCATTTCACAGTTTACAGGACTTTTTCACATATTCTGTGTTTTCTTTTTTTTAACAAAGTCTTGCTAAGTTGCAAAAAGGTTGAGGTAGCCTTGAACTTGTGATCCTGCTGCTTCAGCCTCCCAAAGTAACTGGGATTACAGGTGTGTGCCTTGTGCTCAACGTTTTGTATTCTATTCTTAACCTATCTCTAGAAGTTAGTTCAAAGAGGTACTATTAATATTTTGATTTTTTTTAAGTCAAGGACACTGGGGCCCAGAGAGGTTTAATTTTTTTTTTTCAAAGTCAAAGAAATAGTAAGAGAAAGACTTAGAGGAAGGCATGAAATGGCTATATGCTTAGTGTCAATTACAAATTGACTGTTCTCTGTGATTCTGTCCTTAGCTATGAAGGAGTAATGATGAAAACTCCTTTCCATCCACACATGAATGGCAGAATTTTAGTTGGTTCTATTGAATAAGAACTGTCTTCCTAGAATACTAGTATTCTGCTGCTGAATAACAAATCAGCACAAACCTACCAGCTTAAAACAACACCCAGTTATTATTTCACAGCTCCTGTGAGTCCAAGGTCTGGGTACAGGGTGGCTGAACTGGGCTCCTACTTAAGAGTTTCAAACCAATGGATTGACAAGACTACCTTCTCCTTCACAGGTTGTAAGGATGGACTCTCTTCCCAGCCCAGTCTGGTTTTATGTAGAATCCAGTTCCCACAGGTATAAGAGGGGTCAGAGATGCCTGTTCCTTGCTGGCCTGCAGTAGGCAGCACCCTCATCTCTTCAAAGCTGACACATTTCTCACTTGATCCTTCCTTGTTCAGAACAACAACACTGTACCTACCTTTGTCATGTTTTGGATTTCTTTGACTCCTCTTCTGCCTTCCTGTAATGCTTTTTTTTTTTTTTTTTTAATAGTCTTGATGATGACAGCAGGTTTACCTGGACAACTTCTGTATCTTAAATCCAGTTGAAACTGATTTGGAACTTCAATTACAAATGCAATATCCTTTCCAAACAGTACCTGGATTGGTGTTTGATCAAATGATCAGGATCATCTTAGACTCCTGACTAACACAGTCCTCCAAATGTGTGCTTTGGACCAGCACCATCAACATCATCTGGGAGCTTGTTAGAAATGCAGAATTTCAGGCCTCGCCCCAGATCTACTGAAGCAGCATTTATCAAGAACACCAAAAGATCCTTGTGCATATTAATAAAGAAGTACTTGCTTAGAATGTAATTGTTGTTTTGTTTTGATTTTGCTACACACATTGGATTGGCAGAAAAAGGAAGCCTACCATTTAGTTCTCTTTTTCTATCTTGCTAGTGTTTCTTCTCTCCCTTTCTGACATAGAGAAAAGGGGTCAGATAAGGCCATAGGCAACTCTCTGGATCATGGCCTGAAAGTGTAAGCACAGCTGATCCTGCCGAGCTGTGGAAGGAAAGAGATTTTTCAGAGCATTTGCAATGGAGCCTTTGATAGTTTATTACTTCTTAGCCTTTAGCATTCTTAGTGGCACTTCTTTGCTGCTGAGAGTGGACAATCTTGAGAATATTATGAAATCTTTTAGTGTTTGTTTATGGTGCATGGCTGAAAAGTTTAAAACTTTAAATGAAAATAGATCCCTCTGCAGATCAGGGATAATAGTTAAAGGACAAAAATCAATTTTGTTTTAGATGGAGGGAATTATGCACCATCCGATTGTTACAATATGCTGCATTATTTAGACTGTATCTCACAGGGGCCAGCTTACCACAAGCACATATTGATTTCATGTCCACTTAGCTATAGACTGAGATGGGACCATAAGGAAATCCAAGTGCTATTGGTCAAGGGTTCTAAACATATGCTCAGCTGCCCAGGGCTAATCAAACTTATCAGAAAAGTGTAGGAACAACTGGCTACACCTTCATTTTGTGCCAGCGTGCCCACAATGTGGCAACTCCTTAATCCTGGGTACAATGCAGGTTGATGTAGAGAGAATATAATAAAAAAATGTTGAGATAAAAGTTCACCTGGGACTTTGCAACTAATGATAAAATGAACCCCTGCTGAGGACAAAAAAAAAATAAGAGGGACTAGATTAGGAAGTGTTTGGATTTAGAAAGTGACCACATGTATATTGATGGCAAAGGGCAGGGGAACAGAGAATCATTCAATGCAGGGAGAAGCTACATCACCCTTTTAAATAATTTAGAGCCAGAAATATCTAGTATCCATTTGAAAAATGCCATAAGACTTATGTAACATATGCTATGAAATATTGTATATTATATTAAATCAAAACTGCACCATTATTTCTGGTATTTAGTAGGTATGCTAGAATTTTTTGCCATGCTTTAAATGAAGGATAGTAGAAATTTCTTCTTTTATTTCTGATTTCCTTCTAATGGTAACCTTCCAAATTTGAAATAGGAATATCCCTCTGATATTAATAGTACTAATATCAATGGGCTAATATTACTCAATTTAATAGGGATTATTGAGTTACATCACTTTGCCAGATGCCATGCCAGATGCTATAGGTGCAAAAATAAATAAGCCTTTGCTTCTAGAAACTTTCACTCCAGAGTAGCATGTAGGCCTGCAGACAATTATATAATAATTTGATGTGAGTACCAGGAGGTAAATGAAATCAGTATGTGAAGAAACAATGCCTCTAATCTAGGAAACTTAGTGGCAGGGGTTAGAAAGAACTCACAGAGTCAGTATTTCAATATGTCTTAATAAAAGTATAATAGAAATTCTTTCAGCAGATTAGAAAAAAGACACAGTGGCAAAGTAAAATGAGTATGTTTTGTTTAAAAAGACACCAAAAATAAGTGTGAGTATTGGTATGGATGTGTTGTAGCATCCTCTAGAGATTAGTGAGCAGATGGGAATATCTCAATTTCATAAAGAAGGAAGTCAGGAGGGGAAAACCAGAAAAAAATAATTGAGAATAAATTATACTATAGCCTAAAACATTATATTATAAATTCTAATATTATATAAAAGTTCTGCTCATTGTCCCCAGAGCAGTATTAGGCACATTTCACAGATGCACAAGTGGTGGCCCAGTGAGGTAAAGCAACCTGCTCAGGCTTTTAAAGCAAATAACTGTTAGGAAGTCTAAAACTGTTGTTTCTGCTCTGACTCATGACGGCCCATGCTATAAAATGCTTCTGTCCATCTTTCACAAGTATTGTTTCTGATTAATCAAAAAAGTTTCAAATCTGGATACATGAATGAATAAATGTGTAGCACAAAGCATGGTGCTTGCTCCTAGAAATCAATTAATCAATGTAAATTCTCTTCTTCCTTTAAGAAGTGACATTTTTTCCTACTCACAGGTCAACTATCTGCATATTAAGCTGTAGAAACATCAACAACCCTCTTTTGTTGACCAGCTCCCCTCCAATCCAGATTAGTAAATTAACCATCTTTAAAAAGGGCATCACTGGTCCTTTGTTCTAAAATCTATAATGTTTTATTGATCATAACTAATAATTTTCAGGACACAGTATCTGGCAATCTTTGGACTCACTGGTTTGGATCCCATATTTAGTATTCAAAACAATCTCTGTGAAGTAGACACTTTCTCATGACACTTTTTAGATGATGGAGTTAACAGTGCAAAATGACAAGGTCAAATTTATTTGCACAATTACAGAGAGTTGGGGTCTCAAGGCATAACAAGTCTGTAGTATACATGTTCTTAACCCTATACTTAATTAAGCTACTTCCTTCACCAAGCAGGTGGCCAGAAATAGTAGAAATAAGAAATATTTATTGAGTACCCAGAGTCAATGTGACACTGGAGAGGAGCTATAAACTTTGTTTCTCCTGATTTGAGATCTGGGCCAGGGAAAAGAGAAATACAACCACTGGAAATTAATTATTTGGCATTTGGGGAAAGGTGGAAAGTATTTCCTGAATGAAATGGTTTTATTTTCTTATTTTTTTATTTTTAATTTAGAAGCTCAGAATCGATTGCTTTGCTTTCCTTGGCTAGAGTCATTTTAAGCAACCAGCATCGTCATCACCATCAGCAGCAGCGGATATGATCATTAGGCTTTAAATTGCCCTTACATTCTTGGTCATTTCCTAGTGCAGTCGGATTTAAAGTTGGTTATTACATTACAGAATGGAATGTATTAAGTTTGCTCAAGTTCATCTCTGGAGTTTACATCAGAGTGCTGTGATTATACAGTATTTGGACTGGAGCTAAAATTGACATTTTCTTAGACTATATAAAGATTAGAAAAACTACTTTCCAAAATAAACAAAGGCTAAGAAAATCCCAATCTGCTTAAAGGTCTGAAAATAGACCTTTGACATCACATCACAAGTTACTATACATGCAGCTCCAATGCCCAAGTCATGGCAGCAGCAAATGCTGCCCCATGGTAAACCCTGGTGCCCAATTGAATCATCCTGAAATCCTTGGCCAGTAGACACTACATTCTGAGAAATCTATGAGGGAGAAAATAATGGCTTTATGGAATAACTTGGATTTGAATTTTATGCTTTGTAAATGAGAAACTCTAGGAATTTAAGACAAAGTCTCTTAAATCCTGGCAACCTCAATTTCTTGATCTATAAAACAAGAATAAGAATATTTACCTGGGAGAATTGTTTGGAAGACAAAAGTTAGTGTATATTGATCACCTTGTGTTATGCCTATAGATTACAAATAATGAATAAAAATTTGTTTATGAACCATGCTACATTAATAAATTGAAAAATGAGGGTGACCAATATAGCCACTTTATGCTGGGTGTAGTGGCACACACCAGTGCTTTGGAGGCCAAAGCAGGAAGATCACAAGTTCAAGGCTAGCCTCAGTAACTTAATGAGGCCCTAAGCAACTTAGCAAGACCATGTCTCAAAATAAAAATTAAAAAGGGCTAGGGATGTGGCTCAGTGATTAAGTTTGCCTGGGATCAATCCCCAGTACAAAATATATATACATATATTTTTTCATATATGTATAATATATAAATATATACATATATATGTATATATATAGAATATATATGTATGTGTGTATATACACCTATATACACAATTTCTCATTTTTTAGTTTGAGTATACATACATATATAACACATATATAAAATTATATATAGTACATGTATGTGTGTATGTGTATATATATATACACGCACATATAACCATATATATGTACATATATGTGGGTGTGTACATGTGTACATATATATGTATATGTGTACATATATATGTGTATATACATATATATATTATATGTATATAACACATATATATATTACATTCCTATACATATATATAACATTCCTATATATGTAATATATACATAAATATTATGTAATATATACATAATATATACATATACATGTATATATACATATATATGTAATATATATATAGCATTCCTATATATATGTAATATATTCATATATATATTACATATATATATATTACATTCCAGGAGAATAGTATATACTTCTTCCACTAATCTCTACTGATTATCCCCACCTATCCCAAACACATATAACCTATGTTTTGATTCCTAAAAAGCCATAAATTTCTCATTCATTGAGAAATAAGAAAGTTTTTCAACCAATTCCAAGTTCCATGAATGTTCATATATTAGTTAAATTTAATATTCTCTGATTAATAAGCACATTAACTATGCTTATGAAACTTTGAGTCTTTCTTATAATTCTATACCAGCTTCTGCATAATATACTTCCATTCTACCTACCCCCAATAACTCAGAGGTTGTAAATCTGTAACCTAAGCTATACCTTAAGAAAAATAATTTTCAAAGTATATTTTTGAAAAACTAAATTCCTCTGCTTTATGATGTTAATGTCATAGTAAATTACCATGATTATTTAACTTAATTGATTTTAACTTAATATAACGAATATTAATAGTTGTCTGGAAGCTGAAATCAATGCTGGTGGCTTATATGTCCCAGAGGGGATAAGCAAAACATGGTCCCTCTTCTCTTTGAGCAATCAAGTGAAAGGTACATCGCATTAAGCATATTTTAACATTCATACATGATAACAATATTCACCAGCATCATGGCAAGTTAATTCAGGATTTCAGGTATGTACAAAATTGGAAGGGCACATGTACTTGGGAGAGTCAGTAAGAACTATCTATCAGGGATGCCTAATAGATTTGTTGTTTAGGAAGCAGTTTTCATAGTAACCACTGAAAGTTTCTAATACTGCCATAAGTCAACAACAGAGAAAATGCCATATGAATATGTCTGATTTTGTCTTATCTGCACTGCAGGTTTATAATCTCATCTGTTAGGACAAGGTGAAGAGGAATAAATGTTTATTTCTCTCATTCAGATATTGCAAGATTATATATTTTCTTCTTGAAGAATCAAACATAAAGAAATGAGGGTTTAAGATATGTTTATACTTAACATGCAAATTCTATTTGGAGTGTTATCTCAAAATTTGCCTGTAGTGATAGTGGCCTAAACACACATTACTAAGTTCAATTTAACTGCAATTATGTGATAATGTGACTAACATACCCTAATGGAAGAAAATCAGAGAAATCTTAAAAAAGAGAAGAGTCTAATATCATGTATGCTCCGTTCTTCCAATTTTTATCTAACCGAGGACCTTTGAATTTTTATGTTGCTGCATATCAATGAAGAATTTCTGACATCTTGAGACTGTACAGTGTAATTTATTCCATTATCTTTTGCTGTTCAGCATTGAATTCTCATTTTTTTAGTTGGAGTATACGTAAGTCTTAATTCCTCTCAAGTACCTACAGACTGGAAGAATTTTCTTATGAAAGAACACAATTTCTATCACAATGCAATTCGACCCCCAACTGCCTAATACTTTCCTTTGCATGTTTCTTTCTTTCCTTTTTTTTTTTAACCCAACATGTATATGAAAGCAAGCATGCATGGACAAGTTACTTTGCTAACATCATATGCAGTTTTTAAAAATGTGCCATAACCTACCACATTTCTGAAGCTCTAGACATGGGCTTTCCTGTACCTGGAATATATTCTTTATCAGCTCAGAGAGTTCAGATTCACATTCCAAACCTAGTGCACATCTTCCCTTATCTAATAACTATTCCTTCATTCCATGGGATTTATAGGGCTAATCACAACCTCCCCTATCCTGACTCCATACTTGTATTTCTATCTTTCTACTAAATTACATACCTGTCTCTCTTATTTGGGGCTGGCTTTAAGGGTATATCACCAGTCACTGTTCACCTCCTCCAGAGAGACTTATTCTTCAAGAATAATGCTCTGTCAATGGAACATGTGCCTGGGGAGTGGTCCCACCACTCATAGCCTCCAAGAACGTATTCTCAGCTGTTCACCCTCTCATCCACTGGGATCCCTGTCCAGTCCAGCCTACCCCGCCATCCGCATTTTGCCACTGCTGTCATTCTCTACTTCCTGTGCATGTCAGGAGGGTTGAGTTTGTAAGCCCCCTAGCCTCAGGGAGAAGGGAGTGGGGACAGTCATTCCACAGTGGGTCATCAGCACCCCACAGCATTTGGAGGCAACAGGCCAAACAGAAAATACCTCTTGATGGAAGTGAGTCTCTCCAACCCCTATCCAGATAACTAGCTCTTCCTGGCACACAGATTTAAAGATCCTTTGGAGGTTGCCCAACTGTCATTAGTTGAGATAGTAAACTTATGAGATGAGGAGGTGCCTACTCAGTTTCCAGATCTATGCCTGGCTAGGCACTGAATGGGTCTGAGCAGGAGGGCCAATCCCAGAATAAGGAAAACAGTTTGCACTTATCAAGATCACCCCAATCCTCCCTCTGCTGACTCTTCTTTAGGCTGATGACCTCCCTCCTTCCAACCTGTTTTGATTATGGCTTGTATTTGTGTCTTCCAGTCAGATCAATTCACCCTCCAGAGATGTACCACGTAATAAAAGCATGCAACATTAGTAATTCTGTAAGAGTCCTGAATGCTGTGATACTTACATTTAAAACTAATTACACAATATAAAGATCAGTGGTAAAATTAATGCCAGTAATTTAATTATTTAAAGTTTTCTTTACTTAGAACAGCATTTGCTAACATACTAAAAATAACTGATAACAACAAACACCATGACACATGGAGGAGAGACTTTGGAAATAGGAAAATACCTCTGTGTACCTTTAATAAGTTTTTATCCTGATTTTTGAACAAAGAACACTGCATTATTTTTCAAGAACTGAAAAATATATAGCCAGTAATGTTCTTAAAACTGGGTTTCTTAAGGTTGGGGCATATGACTTTCAATTTGCTATTCTGTACCTAGCACAAAATCTGGCATTTATCACATATTCAGTAAATGGTTTTTCAGATATGCATTATTTGGTTTATGTTAGATACATATGTGTGTTATATATGTGTGTCTGTGTAACACCAGAATATTTACATATTTACATAGTATAAACATATACTGTGATTATGTAATGACATGAAAGAGATATAGAAAACTTATTTTCAAAAAATTGTGTCTACTAATTATCATTCTTAATAAAAGAATACTGCTTTAGTCCCTTTGAATTTAAAAGGTCATTAATCCAGATGCTAATTTAATCAATACTATATTAAATGAACTATAAAAAGTAAATTAATATCAAGTAAGTGGATTCATTGCGCTATAAGCTTTTAGAATGTATTTGGTGTCAGCAAATTTCTATGAGAAATGAGTCCTGTTTACACCAAACAGAATTCACTTATGAAAATCTTGGACTGACTTTTCCTCATTGTTTATACTTTGATTCACTGTGAAAGCTAAAATGAATATGAATTTTATTACAATTTTTAGTTTGTCTACTTTCCAAGTGCTTATCACTTTTTTAACACCTGTAGTTAAATGTAGACAAAACAGAATTTGGTATAAGCAGATGTCTTTTGATATGAATTTTTCCAGAACATTAGGTTCTAAGTAGCTTATTTTGTCTGCAAGCAACACTTTCATTTATTTAAAAAGTAAGAAATATGTTTAATAGTGCATGTGTAGAAACACACAAACCTACACATGTAGACACATACAGTCACCTACATAAACAAACACACATGGAAATTCATACATAGATGCATAAAAGCACACATGAATATAGAGACATACAGATGTCTACACAGATATATATACACAGGCACACAGATACAATAAGAGACCCAAGCACATATACATATAGACATACACACATGCACTTCGATGTAAATGCATGCACACACACAGACCTATATATACACACATATATCACAAATACAGATATAGTTGCACATAGTTACATATTCGTGTGCACATGCATAGCTCATATACACACACATACTACTACACATGCAAATATATTCTCAGACACAAGCATATATTCAGACACACTCATGCATACAGATACATAGATACACACACACAGACACACACACATACACACAACCACGAACATTTACATTTTCTACCATTTGCCTTTGGAGTTGAACAAACTGAAAGCAAAGGCAAAATTTTAGATGAGATGTTTCAGTAACAGATAGTGATACAAAAAAGAAAAAGAAAATATACAAAATCATTTCTATGTCTAAAAGCTACTACCACTTTCCTTTCTAATAATTAACTTTAATTAATAAATATTTCCTGAGCATCTGAAGTGACAGGCCCTTCCTCAATGCTATTCACAGGAAGCACACATTTCCTTGACATGGGTGAGAATACAAACTTTTCCATTTGCATAATATATTGTAGATTTATTATAAAAGTGTCAATGCACCATAATGTGCCATAAGTGTTCAGAGGAGAGTGTAATAACTGAGAGGCATATGCGCCAGAAGACTTTCTTTCTCACCTTCTCTTTATATATCATTCTTTACCCCAAATCAAAAGATAGACACATGTCTTGAAAAACCATTTTAAAAAATCCTCTCCCATCTGTCTTCCTCCTTTGTTCCCTCCTACATTTGTCACTTAAATGAATTCATGACCTCATTTTGGGTGATTATTTGTATAATTTCTTTCTCATTTTGTTGTTTTATTTTCCAGATGTAGCATTCAAGAGGAGAATGACAATAAATTTTAGTAGATATATGTCAGAGTTACAATGTAACAGGAATCTGTAGATCTTTAACAGTTCTAATAAGGAGTATGGATTAAAATGTAAAGCCAAGAGGTAATTGCATCTTCTCCATTCTCCCATTTCCCCTTGCTGTGTAGAACACAGAATCTGAGTTCAGGAAGATGGAATGACATTGGGATTTATAGAAGGCTCTGATGCACGTGTTATAGTTTCTGCTACTCAGCACTGTTCAATTTTCTGACCACCAAACTATACACACACACACAAAATTCCTCACTGTAACCTTGGGAAAGTAATGAACTCCTTAATGAGTTGCTATAAGTTTACATTGATCTGAAGGTATATATGGAATCCAATAGGATCCTTAATCTAAAACATTACCAACAATGCCTGGTAATTGAAGCTCTAAGCAAAGTTTTGAAAAATTAATAAAATAAATATTGTTTTTCCAAGTAACCCTTAGTGGTTAAAATGCTTCTACAATACTCTTATGTTTATTCTCAGTTTTGTGTAGAAAATCTAGTAGTAAAAGTAATTCTTTTCCCCCCTTTTTCCTTACAGAAAATTTTGCAACCATTTATTTACCCATAATACCCATCCCATTCTCCTTTTCAGTACCAATTAGATTCCCATTCAACCATTATTAAGTGCTAACAATCTGCCAGATTCTTCCTTTTCCTTCAGAGGCTACTCTGACCATGAGAAATAATAAATACATTATTATGCTGATATAACAGGTTGAAAAACTGAAGGACAAAGAAAGTACACCTGTGGTTTCTCCCTCCCGCTTACTGGGGTTAAACTTTTCTTCTCATCATTTATATTCAGTCTGATTTTCTACCCTGACTCATACACAATACTCATGCACTGTATCCACTGGTCATTTCTCATGTACTGTATTTGGAGAGTGCATGTGAGAAAATTGCAAATGACTCTGTTCTTTTGAAGGTTCATGCCACCTGAAAATCCCCCACTAATTCTTCAAGCCTTAGCTGAAATGCTTGATGAGCTTCCACATCTCTGGAGATCTCCCTGACTCGCTTGTGCAAATTTTTGGTTCTTTAACTCCCAATGGTATACTCTCTGATTATAATTTTCTGATCATTCAAGCTTCTTTTCTTGCATAAATGGCTCATAATCATTGTCCTCCCCAGTGAAATGTAAACTTGTTGAAATCAAGGTCATATCATAATATGAACTTAGTGTATATAATAGATAAACCAATGACATACTCAAGGTCACATGCATATAACTTAAACTTGCATCCTTTTATAGTGTGTTGATATCATATTCTTAGGTTGGTTTCTTTCTTTTCAATGGTTTTTCCTCCACTAAAAGGGTCCTTATGAAGGAAGATAGAATCCTTGAGCTCATAATAATTCTCCACATACCAGAGAAGTTTGTGAAGAGGCCTTAGATCACATGTAATGTGGCTGACCTTTACTGACTGTTGTGAACATCCACAGAAATTGTCTATAGAATTAGAGCAACTCAGAGAAGATTCTGTTCATTTGGTTCCAACATGCACTTTGAGGAGTTATTACCAGTAGTATTTAATTTGTCATTTTGTTTCTTCCCTTCCTAAATAATGATTGCTTACTCATCCTAATACATAAATTAATAAAGTTATTAAAAGGTAAAATGACATCTCTTTCTGTTTCTTACTCAAGCACTCATAAATCTTGAACTATGACTTCACAGCTAAACTATTGCTTTTATGTTATTGAGAGACAGAAATTGAGGGTCACTGACAAGCTCAAAATTATTCTTCTCCCAGTACTGATATCTTGATACCTATATTCTCAGGTAAATCAGGTCACCTCACCAGGGTTATCCTTATGATCCAAGATGGGAAATAACTCTGTCCTTTTCCCTTCTTACTCTTCCTCAGTTTTACTCCCAGTATCCCTCCAAAGCAAACACTCAGAATTACTTTGCTCCACCACAGAGTCAGAAGGCACACAGGATAGAAAAATGGGAGAACACAAAAGAACTCACACATGATGGGCACTTATCTCCCTACCCTATTGGATCAGCTGATCCCAATGCAATAAATCCTAGGAAATTCCCTACCTACCCTTCTGTTCCACCCTAATGATCAGCTGATCCTAATAAACTCCAGGCATTGCCTTTCTGCCCCACCCTAAATGAGGCCTACAAAACTCAGACCCTTGGCTTGGCCCAGGTTTGGTTTTCTGCCCCAAAGATGTTTGATTGACTCTTCCACTGAATAAAGAAGAGCTTGCTGATCCTAGGTCGGCTTCCTGCCTCTGTTCTATGTGCTTACATTTCTGGTTCCTGACCTGGAACCCACCTGAAGCCCCTTTGTGCTTATAAATATATACTTCTTATCACAGTGCACACCTGTAATCCTAGCAACTCTGTAGACTGAGACAGAAGGATCGCAAGTTCAAAGCCATGCTCAACAACTTAGCAAGGCTCTAAGCAGTTTAGCAAGTCCTTGTCTCAAAATAAAAAATTAAAGAGGGTTAGAGATGTGACTCAGTGGTAAAGTGCCCCTTGGTTCAATCCCCAGCACCAAAATAAACACTTCTTAAATAAATGTATAAATGATATAAAAACATAAAAGTGTTTCCAGATAAATCAAATGAAACTCAGAGTGGTTAAGTTACTAACCTCAAATTATGTACAAAGTGACAGATCTCAGTTTATTATCCATGTCATTGCCTTGATGTTTGAAAATGGGTGTAGAGCGTTCCCAGGGACTGACAGGAGAGCAAGGGCCCAAAACTGCCATCAGGGACTGCCACAGGAGCCCAGCTAAGGGTAGACCCAGGACTGCTAGCCGCCAGCCACAGGGGAGCCCACACCCATAGTTAGAGTCGCCTGCAGAGATCCCTGACTGAGACCCGCCTAAGTGAGGCCTGGGCCCACCCCCAGTTCTGCTCCAGAGTTCCTGCCGACTGTGCAGGAGCACAAGAGAGGGCCCCAAATTGCCTTCAAGGTCCATCTAGGGAGCCCAGCCAAGGTCACGCCCCCTGCTTTCTTGAGGTACTTCCACTACCACCACCAACAACTTTAGTGGCAGTAGGGTCCATCTGGGGACACCTGCTGGAGACCGGAAGTAACTCCAAGGTGAGATATAGGTAATCTGTAGTGTCACTACAAGATTATAGGATAGAAAACATAATACCTCAGATCCTCATTGCAAGAAAGGAAGATACATAATCAACATGAAAAAACAAGGGAAGAAAGTGCCCCAAATAAACATAGATACCACAGTATTAGTACCCATTGACAGCACAGTTGATGAAATGTCAGAGAAAGAATTCAGGATGAACATAATTAAAATGATCTGCAAATTAAAGAATGACTTAAGTGAGCAAATACAGGCAAAAATTGACCAGTCCAACAAAGAAATAGGAGATCAAATAAAGGCAACCATGGATCACTTCTAACAAAGAGATAAGAGAGCAATTACAAGTAGCAAAAGATTACTTTAAGAAAGTGCTATCAGCAAGGGCAAGGCACTAAGCAACTCAGTGAGACCCTGTCTCTACATAAAACACAAAATAGGGCTGGGGATGTGGCTCAGTGGTTGAGTGCCCCTGAGTTCAATCTTCAGTACCAAAAAAAAAAAAAAAAAGATTGTGAAAAAAAAATCCAATCAGAAATTCTTGAAATGAAGAAAACAATAAACCAAAATAAAAAACTCAATAGAAAGCATCACCAGCAGACTAGATCACCTGAAAGACAGAACCTCAGATAATGAAGACAAAATAAACAATCTTGAAAATAAACTTGACCATACGGTGAAGATGGTAAGAAGTCATGAACAGAACAAACAAGAATTATGGGACAGCATCAAAAGACCAAATCTAAGATTTATCAGAGTAGAAGAAGGAGCAGAATTAAAAACCAAAGGACCGCACAATCTCTTCAATGAAATAATATCAGAAAATTTCCCAAACATTAAAAATGAATTGGATAATCAAATACAAGAGGCTTACAGGACACCAAATGTACAAAATTACAACAGATCTACACCAAGGCACATTATAATGAAAATGCCCAGCATATAGAATATGGATAGAATTTTAAAGGTCAAAAGAGAGAGGAATCAGATTATATATAATGGGAGACCAATTCAGATTTCAGCAGATTTTTCAACCCTGACCCTAAAAGCCAAGAGATCATGGAACAACATATACCAAGCTCTGAAAGAAAATGGATGCCAACCAAAAATCTTATATCCAGCAAACTTGTGCTTCAGATTTGATGATGAAATAAAAACCTTCATTTTCTTTAAACAAAAGTTAAAAGAATGTACAGCAAGAAAGCCTGCACTACACAACATTCTTGGCAAAATATTCCAGGAAGAGGAAATGACAACCAACAATGAAAACATACAAAGAGAGGAACTACACTAAGAAAAAGTGGGGGGGCAATTAAGGGGAAACCAAGTCAAGGTAAAAACCAAAACTAAACCAAAATGACCAGGGCTACAAATCATATTTCAATAATAGCCTTGAATGTGAATGCCTAAATGCACATATTAAAGGACATAGACTCACAGACTGGATTAAAAGAAAAGACCCAACAATATGCTGCCTTCAAGAAATTCATGTCACAAGAAAAGACATCCACAGACTGAAAGTGAAAGGGTGGGAAAAAATGTATTACTCACACGGGCCGCATAAACAAGCAGGAGTTTCCATCCTCATATCAGATAAAGAGGACTTTAAACTAAAGCTGGTGAAGAGATAAAGAAGGACATTTCATACTTCTTAAGGGAATCATATATCAACAAGACATAACAATCATAAATATCCATGTCCCAGACAATGGGGCTTCTATTTATATCAAACAAATCATTTTTAAACTATAAGAATCAAATAGACCACAACACAATAATACTTGGTGACTTTAACACAGCTCTTTCACCACTGGAGAGATCTTTCAAACAAAAACTAAACAAAGAAACTATAGAAATCAATAGAACAATCAATAATTTAGACTTAACAGACATATATTGAGTGTTCCATCCATCAACAAGCAAATACACTTTTTTCTCAGCAGCACATGGATCTTTTTCCAAAATAGATCATATGTTATGTCACAAAGCCAGTCTTAGCAAATACAAAAAGATAGAGATACTACCCTGCCTCCTATCTGACCACAATGGAAGAAAATTAGAAATCAATGACAGATTAAAAAATAAAAACAACTCCAACACCTGGAAACTAAATAATATGCTATTGAATGATGCATGGATAACAGAAGACATCAGGGAAGAGATAAAAAAAATTCTTAGAGGTAAATGAAAACTCTGATACAACATATCAAAATTTCTGGAACACCATGAAGGCAGTGCTAAGAGGAAAGTTCATTGCATTAAGCTCATTTATTAGAAGAAGTAAAAGTCAACAAATAAGTGACTTGACTCTTCATCTCAAAGCCCTAGAAAAAGAAGAACAAACCAACACCAAAAGAAGTAGAAGACAGGAAATAATTAAAATCAGGGCTGAAATCAATAAAATTGAAACAAAAGAAACAATTCAAAAAACTGACAAAACAAAAAGCTGGTTCTTTGGAAAAATAAACAAAATTGACAAACCCTTAGCCACCCTAACAAAAAGAAGGAAAGAGAAAACACAAATTATTAAAATTCATGATGCAAAAGGAAATATCACAACAGACACTACTGAAATACAGAGGATAATTAGAAGCTATTTTGAAAATTTATACTCCAGTAAAATAGAAAACCCTGAAGACACCAATAAATTTCTAGAGGCACATAACCTACCCAAACTGAAACAAGAGCTCGTACACAACATAAACAGATCAATTTCAAGTAAGGAAATAGAAGATGCAATCAAGAGCCTTCCAACCAAGAAAAGCCCAGGTTCAGATGGATTCTCAGCTGAGTTCTACAAGACCTTCAAGGAGGAATTAATACCAATACTCCTCAAACTATTTCATGAAATAC